>JAWQFJ010023863.1:52500-57500 GCA_034096865.1 Theodoxus fluviatilis | reverse complement strand
TGCGATCGCATATATACATATCAAAATGACTTTATTCATCTAAGGCGGTAAACTAAATGTACATGATGAATACATTATATTGGCAACTCATGCAGACAACAAGGTCAGCGAACAATATTGCATAGACAGACTTCTGGACAACTGAGCTTTTTACAGGATTATCTGATATACAGTATACTAATTTGCAATATGGGAGAGGTAATTCCTTTCGTACGAACTCACTCATTCACTCCCCACTTACACCCACTCCCCACCCACCCTTCCACCCACCCGCTCACTGGTTAATGACCCTATCCCGTGTCCACAGATAACGAATTTACATTAAACTGAACAGATATATTACATAGATTGGTCATTGTGCTATGGCCATAGTTTTGGACTGCACAGGTATGTAACTATGGCATATTGTTAATGGCATCACACTTCCTAGCAATTATGAGCTTCACCATCTCCAACACATTACCTCCCAGCACCTCTCATCCACACACACACGCGCGCAGGCACGCACGCACGCACAACGTACATGTATACATTGAGTTGTTTCCATCCTTCGATTATTTAAACTGACCCTCTCCGTCTGCTGTGTCTGATGGATGGATGGATGGAAGGATGGATGGATGGATGGATGGATGGTGTTTTACGGCCTATCAGCCTTTGAAGGCTATATAAGGCCACTAAGCACGAAAACCACTACAGCAGTTTAGAGTAAACGCAATACAAGTCATGGTGTCTCTAGTTATTTGCCTCTTACGAATCGCGTAGGGAGACACGGTGGGTCAATTCTTACCCTGATCCCACTGGGAGTTTTCTAGGCTTGACCCTGATGAAGCCTTCTGCGGGGGTGAATCCTTGGTGTCTGGAGTATATAAATCAACCACGATAAAAGTATGCCTAGAGTTTTTGGATTTAATCTGCAACTGACAGTTCTGGTTGTGGAAAGCTTTCCACACACGCGTCTAAATGCAGGGCGTCATCATGTCATCTGTCATCCTTTCCCCAGAAGTTAGGCGTTCTGAGATTGGAGTTAAATCGCTCTCGTTGATTTTCACGCGGCTTCATGTGTATCACTATATTTTGGTGTGGCGCTTAAAAAATACTAATGTTTCAATTAATAATAAACGCACCTTCATTTGAAAGAAGAAAGTTAGTTATTTCTGTGTAAGTTACACATCAAACAAGAAGGGCAAAGCCCATACGACTCACACGCTTAACCTTGACCTTTACATGACCTTGACCTTTACATGACTTTGACCTTCCGGTGACCTTCAAGATCAAGGTCAAACAACTATACCTATCAATGACATCATACACTAAGAACTGATTTACACATTTTTCCTACCTAAATACAAGTGACCTTGACCCAAGGTCAAGGTCATCCAAGGTCATGCAACACAAAGCTGTTAATTCAAGACATAGGAAGCACAATGGTGCTTATTGGCATTTTCTACCATGAGATATGGTCACTTTTAGTGGTTCACTACCCCATTTTGGTCACATTTCATAGGGTCAAAGTGACCTTGACCTTAATGATATGTGACCAAATGTATCTCATGATAAAAGTATAACATGTATACTACAATGTTGTGAAGTTTGGAAGAGTTATCTTCCATACTTCAGGGTCAATGTCACTTCAAAATATGTATACAACCGAACTTTAGAGAGCGCCTGTGACCTTGACCTTGAAGCAAGGTCAATCATACTGGTATAAAAAGATAGGGATTACTTTGCCCTATACACCACTTATAGGTCAGGTATCCAAAATAAAAAAGTTCAGAGAAAATTTGAAAAATGGCTGTTTTTTAGACAATATTTATGGCCCCTGCGACCTTGACCTTGAAGCAAGGTCAGTTCACTATGTTTTTATTTTGACGATTTGTCATCATACACCATCATGCCAAATTGGGTGTTGATAGACTTCATAGTCTCCGAGAAAAATCCAACGTTAAAGTTTTTTTACAGACGCCAGGACGGACGAAACGGGTGAATACATAGACTCACTTTTGCTTCGCATGTGAGTCAAAAAGCGCAGACCGTGTGCCCGTATGACGTTGTCCTACTTCTGCAACTTGAACCCAGCAATGGAGTTACGCTTTCGATAGGGATGTTTAAAATAGAAAACGACGTTTCTGACATCTGCACACTTTGCCCGAATTATATTATAAAAGTACTATTCAACCGCTGCATATTTACATTATTACTTTGCGGCTGGCTGCAAAAGTTTTTCCGTAGTGATTACTCGAAGAGTTGCGTTCTCTTGGATTTACTCCCGCAGGAAGGATGACAGATGACATGATGACGCCCTGCATTTAGACGCGTGTTAGTGATACCATGGATCCAATAAGAATGGATTGCTGACTGTGGCATGTAGAGAAATAAGTTCGCCGATGGCCTCGTTTTCAACTGATTGCTGATTTCACTGCCGGTTGCTCCGCTTTAAATGGCCAATGCCTTTGTTAGTTAGACCGCAGGGCGTGGCATTGGATCGTTCAGGTCCGCTCAGCCAAAATATGGACTATGTTCCCATATTATATTATGATAGTACCTCGTATTGGGGATTGAAAACAACAAAGTTCTTGCTTCAATCATATCTCTTAAACAGTGAAAAATTACTTTTTAAAGTGCGGATTTGTATGGCAAGGAATGCCTCCCTTTCAATTCCAAACTATACAGGAGTTACTTCCCGTGACACATTGTGGTAGTTTTGGCCAATCACAAATTAGGTCAGATTTACTGCGGAGTTTTCACCATGGCAGCGTGTGCATGTGCAAAATGTAAACAATGGCTACATCAAGTCTTTTACCGATATTACACAGGCAAAAGCCTTGGATTTTGCTTCTGAGTGAAAATTAATTGATGGGGAAGCGAGTTCTGTCAGTGACGCGTTCAGTGAACAGGTTGAACGTGGGGTTATCGGCGTTAGTCGTTCGTGTTATCAACGATTAACGTGCAATGTGAAACTTCAGCCAAAAAAAACCCGGCTGGAATCCAAAAACACCGTGTCTGACAATGACGCCTCAGTAGATACGATCGAAGCGGGAACTTTGTTGTTTTCAATCCCCAATACCATGTACTATCATAATATAATATGGGAACATAGTCCATATTTTGGCTGAGTGGACCTGTAGAAGGAGTTGTTATCCGAAGGCACGCCCTCCGGTCTAAGTGTTAAATCGTGGAGAAAAAAATCACGATTTTTGTGTTTTAGTTTTAGCCATCTGAATTTTTTCTCGGCATACGTCGGTGGGAAAATGTGTCTAGTTTGTAACCCTGTGTTTAGTTTTGTTGTCAGCCATTTCTGAAACGCCTAGTTACTTCCAGAGTCAACCACAGTGTGTTGCAAAAAGAGTGACATTAATGACAGTGATACAAGAGTTGCCGTGGTTCCTAAACCAATATCAAGGAGGGCGAACAGTACTTCAGATGGAGCCAAGTGTTGTGTTGTTGATTGTAAGGTATCATCAGTGGCATGCAGGGGACTTTCTTTTGTTGGAATTCCAAGAAAAGGTGTCAGTGAAGCGAAAGACAAATGGAGATCAGCCATCATTGCTAAAATTGATCGAGTGGACAAAGCATTCAACCCAGACATGGACACAACATCATATGGACGGCTGGCTCGCTCAGCCTGCAAGCGCTGTGTCACTAACAGAGTCTACCACTGTCTCACCGCGGCGATTTTGTGCTGATGTTACTTCTGGTTCGTCTGCTACTACAATGGACGCCACTGTCGAGCGAATTCTCATGGTAAGTAAAACAGATAATTGTTCAAACAGTGATGATTTATTCCATCAGTTGAAACTGTAAGTACATTTGCAGGTATCCCAGACACACTTTGCAGTAAAAAAATGGTATTCATTCCAATTTTTACGGAAAACAAATCACTTTGGTCAGGCTATCTAGATATGTGAAAAATGGTCCTTGTTCAATGGAAAGCCATAGCAAAAACGTGCTTCACTTTCATTTTGACAGGTCACATTTTATTTTTGTGCAATCAAATGGCTGTATGTTGCAATCTAATCAGCAAGAGCTGTACTTTTTCTAAAATTATTTGAAGTTCTACAAGCAGTTCAAATGACTTTCATGTGTTTTTGTTGTAATCGTCGTCGATTCATTTCCATTTCCCCTTTGTCATCGATAATAACCACTTCTTTATGCCAAATGAGTACTTTCTTCTTTCAAAGTGCCTACTCGGAGTGCCCCATAGTGAAAACGTTTTGTGGTCAACTAAAGATTTCACCTTACTATTCCTATTTTTTTTAAAGCTCTGATGGGAACGTCTGATATCACACAAAGTAAATGAATGTTGAATGCTAACTACATCGAAATGTCGCAGTGTACTAGCTCTTAAAAGTTGCGTCGCCATCCAAAGAATTGTGTGACAAATACGGTTCGAGTTCAAGACAAGGGATTACTCGACTTATCCAAAGGAAAATGCCAATACAAACCACAATCGATTGGGACCACTGCTTTCTTCCAAATACGAATAAATAATAGCGGGCACCGTCAAGCAAAAAAAATATTCAGTCATTTTTGAGTTATAAAAAACCTAATGGGGGGAAAATCACACGTGATATATCCATGGAGTAACAGAATGTAACTTGTCAGCAGTTTATAAATTATAGACATTTGAAACTATATTGTAAGCACCTGCGTTAAAATGAGGATACATGCATCGAATTCATACGAGGTGTATTATGAATGAACTTTGCTGCATGTTCTTATGATTAGTGAACACACGAATATGCCCATTGACCAACGGAGGAATCTACCTATAAACTAATAAGGTAGGTGTGTGTGTGTGCTCGCGCCCGCGCTCCTTGATATTGGTTTAGGAACCACGGCAGCTCTTGTATCACTGTCATTAATGTCACTCTTTTTGTAACACACTGTGGTTGACTCTGGAAGTAACTAGGCGTTTCAGAAATGGCTGACAACAAAACTAATCACAGGGTTACAAACTAGACACATTTTCCCACCGACTTATGCAGAGAAAAAATTCAGAT
>JAWQFJ010023863.1:0-47500 GCA_034096865.1 Theodoxus fluviatilis | reverse complement strand
TCTATGGGAGCATTTCCCATGCTTTGATTTCTTAGGTCTGCAAGTGAAAAAAATCCTTCAGTATCATGTGTGAGACCATCTGCTATAGATTACACCTTTGAGCATATAAATGCCAAAAGACAATATTTCACTTCCCTAATGATGTCTTCATCTTGCAGAAGCATCACTGACAAAATCATGGAGCATGTCTGTTGATGACAAGAAGTGAATTAGAATAAAATCGGGACCATAACCACATTCCTAATGACTGAAAGCTTTCTTCAAGTCTGGTGATTTTAATCATTTCAGAGTGGCATGCATGTGCAAGGCTGGAGTTGAGAAAAGCCGATGCAGATTTGTTCACGGTAGACAGTCTTTCACAATGGTATAGCTCAAAGATGACTTCTGTCCACTCTACCATTAAATATGCATCTCAAAAATTAATTTCCCCACCAAACTTTGAGCAGTATAGCAGCAGCAGCAGCAGCAGTAGTAGTAGTAGTAGTAATAGTAGTAGTAGTAGTAGTAGTAGTAGTAGTAGTAGTAGTAGTAGTAGTAGTAGTAGTAGTTGTTTGGCTCAAGCAGTTGCATTTATCAGTGCAACTGATGACGGGTAACCTTGACCCATTTTAGACATTAAATAATACAGTTTAAGGTGATTGTTCTGCTGCCTAAAAGCCTTATGGATACCTTCTGATAGGCTGCCTTTCTTTCTTTTTGTTTCAAGAAGCTTGATAGATTCGCCCCAGTTCAGCCTCATCTGGACTTGAGAGCAGCTCTGAGAGCAGCAGGAACTCTTTCGGTATCTGCAAAAATGATAGATGCCATATTGAATCACCCACTAGTCTCAAGGGTTGTGCTTTCACAGGATTATGTGCAGCAAAAGACCTCAAGTAAATCCATTATTCAATTAGACCCATTTAGTCGGAAAATGTACATTAATGGATTATCAAGCATATTGCAATGTCCATTTTTTACAACAGGCAGAGCATAATGATATGATTACCAAAGTTGATGTTTTTGTGCCATATGACCATATGTTATATTACAGATATGAGTTTGTATTGACTTTAATACAATTTTGTAATCATTGCATTTTTATTCAGTCACAAAGAAGTGAAATGATGAGATAGTACGCAATGCTGATACTGTTTTAGAATCCCATTGTGCAGAACCTTATGAATGTTTCAAACCATAAAGTTAAGCAAGGAGGATGAGGAGGAGGAGGAGGGGGAAGGGGAGGAGGAAGGGGGGGAGGGGGAGGGGGAGGAGGAGGAAAGGGAAAGGGAGAGAGGGAGGGGGAAGGAAGAAGGAGGGGGAGGAAAGTGGAGGGAGGGAGAGGGAAGTGGAGGAAGGGAGAGGGTAGTGGGGGGGGGGGAGCGGGGGGGGGGGAGGAGGAGGAGGAGGAGAGGGAAAAGGAGGGAGGGGGAGGGAAGAAGAGAGAGGGGAAGGGAAATGGTGGGAGGGAGAGGGAAGTGGAGGAAGGGAGAGGGAAGTGGAGGGGGGAGGGAGGGGGAGGGGGTGTACTGTGCAAAGTGAAGACTAAAGGGATTTGTAGACATTGTAGTATCACACCAGAATTGCCAGCGTAAAGGTGAGGTAATGTGATTTTGAAAAGTAAAACTATGCTTACAAGTGGAAGATAATCAAAGTAATGTTTCTTTTTTTAAACCTCCTCAACTCAAAAACTATCTTATTAAAAAAACTCACAAAGGTGATGACATCCTTTTTCATGCTGTCCCAAAAGAAGGAAACCTTCATCTTCTCATTAGTGGCATTGATGCCGCCATGTCCCACTCTGCAGAGTCATGGAAGCCTCTGAGCAGCTGCTTCATCTCATCCACGGACTCCACATATCTTCTCTTCTTGCCATCCTTGATGAAGAAAATGTCACCACCTGCAACAGGAGTTTGAAGAGGAGTTCCAGAGCAGATGAGCAATGTAGAAAATGTGGAAGGGAAGCAGGTTGTGGCAAATGTGAGGATCATCAAGAAACTATTTCAAAATTGTTCTTTTGAGTACTTTCACAAAAGCCTAGTGAAGAATAAATCTGGCCAATATAACCTGTCTCCCTACAGATTCGCTTCAAACTTAAGACTTAAGAATTATGTCAGTAGCAAGATTCCCTATTAGGAAAAATAAATAATAGGTATGGTCACTGTAACCTGACTGACCCTAATATTTTCTGCACACTCAAAATCCCCCCCCCCTTTATTTTTTGGCGATAATGAAAAATATAAAAAAGTAAAAAGGAAGAAATCCATGGTAGTCTACACATTGTGTAGTCCCTTCATCCCTGCCCAATGAACACTGGAAACTCCACTATTCAAGTCACATTAAAAAATCGGGTGTTTTTTTTCAGTGAAAGGGATTATGTTATTAATGTTCAATCTGTCTTCTTATATATATATATATATATATATATATATATATATATATATATATGAAGTTCATGAGAAAAAGACCAAATCTTCCCAAAAACACTATGGCACTAGCAGCAACTGTCAGTGCTCCTATAAGTTGCTACTGACTGCACAACATTTTCACTGAAGGAAAAAACAACATAAAATATATAGGTACATTTGATTTCACGAGTGGGGTGGGACGAATTAGTTCCTAGTTAGGACAACCAGCTTTATATATTTGTCTTGATATTCTAGTTTTTCACAATGGGTAAGTGAGGATGGGGATTGGGGTGGGGGGAGGGGGGGGGGGATGGGGATAGTTGCGGTGAATGGGAATGGGTTGATGGTGGTGGTAACAATATGAACAAGAAGGGCAAAGCCCATACGATTCACATGCTTGACCTTAATCTTTATATGACCTTGACCTTCAGGTGACCTTCAAGGTCAAGGTCAAACAACTAAACCTACCAATGACATCATACACTAAGAAATGCTTTACACATTTTTCCTACCAAAATACATGTGGCCTTGACCCAAGGTCAAGGTCATCCAAGGTCATGCAACACAATGCTGTTAATTCAAGACATAGGAAGCACAATGGTGCCTATTGGCACGTTCTACCATGAGATATGGTCACTTTTAGTGGTTCACTACCCCATTTTGGTCACATTTCATAAGGGTCAAAGTGACCTTGACCTTGATGATATGTGACCAAATGTGTCTCACGATAAAAGTGTAACATGTGCTCCACATATTTATTAAGTTTGAAACAGTTATCTTTCATAGTTCAGGGTCAAGGTCACTTCAAAATATGTATACAATCCAACTTTGAAGAGCTCCTGTGACCTTGACCTTGAAGCAAGGTCAATCAAACTGATATCAAAAGATAGGGCTTACTTTGCCCTATATATCATATATAGGTCAGGTATCCAATCTAAAAAACTTCAGAGAAAATTGAGAAAATGTGAAAAATGACTGTTTTTTATACAACATTTATGGCCCCTGCGACCTTGACATTGAAGCAAGGACAAGTCACTATGTATGTTTTTTGAGGCCTTGTCATCATACACCATCATGCCACATTTGGTATTGATAGACTTAATAATCTCCGAGAAAAATCCAACGTTAAAGTTTTCGGACGCTCGGACGCCCGGACGCCCGGTGTATGGTGAGATGTGGAGATTTTGAATCAATCGTAGGCCTATAATAAAATCCGCTGGCGCTGAACCTCCAGGTTTTGGCATTAAAAAAAGAAAGAAAAAAGATCGGGTTCGAACCCGCAACCTCTCGAGAAAAGAGAAAAAAAAAACAAGTTTCAACGCAGAATCGAACCTGGTCATGCATGACCAAGAGTCCAACGCTCTACCAGCTGAGCCATTAGAGAATTGATATGACGGAGTGTTTGTAAAGCATTTATAACTGTCTTTTCCCTAAACCCCCTTGCAAGCTATCGGCCTAGGAAACAATCGACAATGGCCCGTATCCAGAACGGCGATTTATCTTTTTAACACTCGATTTATCCCCTAACCCTGGATTATCTTGATCGGTTAGATAAGGTACGCTCGTCAGAGGATCCTAGGTTGCGCTTTGCTATATATACTGGTTTCCAGCCAAGGGAGAGCGGAACAGACAGTTGAAATCGTCTGAGTTTAGAGATAAAACGGGGTTAAAATAACTCGCCGTTCTGGATACAGGTGCATATATTTTAAACATGATGGATAGGTTCTGGAAGCTCCTATTATGACATGTTTTATTTTGTGTTGGCATGTCATAGACGCTGAATTAACACTCACACAGTCACACAGAGAAGGAGGTGTATTATAGATGTTCACCCCAGACATGTGCATTGCAGCATTCGTACTCATTCACACACAATAATAATAATAATAATAATAATAATAATAATAATAATAATAATAATAATAATAATAATAATAATAATAATACAGACTACTTATACGCCCATACATTCCCTAATAGGCAAGCTCATGGTGTTTACAATGAAAAGTCTCCAGTCATACAAAGCATTCCAACATTCGCACACTGCACAGTTGAAACAAACAATAGTTTAAGTTTTAGTAGGACCCAAGGTCAAGGTCATCCAAGGTCATGCAACACAAAGCTGTTAATTCAAGACATAGGAAGCACAATGGTGCTTATTGGCACTTTCTACCGTGAGATATGGTTACTTTTAGTGGTTCACTACCCCATTTTGGTCACATTTCATAAAGGTCAAAGTGACCTTGACCTTGATGATATGTGACCAAATGTGTCTCACGATGAAAGTAGTACATGGGCCCCACATATTTATTAAGTTTGAAACAGTTATCTTTCATAGTTCAGGGTCAAGGTCACTTCAAAATATGTATACAATGCAACTTTGAAGAGCTCCTATGACCTTGACCTTGAAGCAAGGTCAATCAAACTGGTATCAAAAGATAGGACTCACTTTGCCCTATACACCATATATAGGTGAGGTATCCAATCTCAAAAACGTCAGAGAAATTTGAGAAAATGTTAAAAATAGATGTTTTTTAATACATTTATGGCCCTGCGACCTTGACCTTGAAGCAAGTCACTATGTATTTTTTTGAGGCCTTGTCATCATACACCATCATGCCACATTTGGTATTGATAGACTTAATAGTCTCCAAGAAAAATCCAACGTTAAAGTTTTCGGACGCCCGGACGCCCGGATGCCCAGACGCCTGGACGCCCGGAAAGGACGAAACGGGTGAGTACATAGACTCACTTTTGCTTCGCATGTGAGTCAAAAAAACATTTTCTCTTCAAACCTCGATTCTGAAAATTTGACACATTCAATCGGACCTAGCTTCCAGTAAGTGTGCAAAATGTAAAGGAAATCCGTCCAGCAGTTTTTGAGAAATCAGTCGTTAAGTCGGGACTGACAGACAGACAGACACACACACACACACACACACACACACACACACACACACACACACACACACACACACACACACACACACACACACACACACACACACACAGAGATAAAGTCTGTAGGACCTCCAGTAAACCTGGAGGGACAAATTCGGATGCTCATGCTCTCACGTGTGTGTCCTTCAAGCTGTCTAACTAGTGCAAATCGAGGACGACTGTGAACTCGGAGTGGAATGAAATCGTCTTCTACTTTATTTTAAGATATTTACCTTGCAGGCAATGGTGCTTCACTTGTCTGCGAATCTTTTCCCCCTCGCCCTTCGAACACGAGGGATTCAAGACTCTGGAAACTAAAAACATCCTCAGTCTTCGGTGTTTCTCTTGTGAGCGTTCGTCTGTCATTGTGGATAAAAATATTTCATACAAAAGCACGTGCGATCAGCTGATTCAGTGATTGTACTATTTTAGCAAAAGTAGCTCGTACAGGATGAAATCTGTCGTAAATCTCTGTTATGATATCGCCGTATCTATTTCGAAGGCGATTTTGTTTTGCACGCTGCGTAATGTGCAGAATGAATTTTACAAAAACATCTACAAAACCAGCTCGTACAGCAACAAATCTGGCGTTTCTATGGAGATATCAATGTCTGTGATAATTTCCGGCGCGTTTTTTTTCACGGTCGCATAAAAAACACAACAGACGCAAGAAAGGTAACTCTGTAATGATTTTAGGCTCGTTTGTTGCACAGCCGCGTTTTTGCACGGTACATAACGTTTTTGAGCGCTACAGAATTTGCAGAATGAATAAAACAACCCACCTGCAAAAACAACTCATATAACAGCAAATTCGTCGTTTGTCGGGAGAGATTTTCTGCAAAAACACGTATGATAGCGGAATCTATTTTAAAATAGCTAAAAGGGAGGTGACTCTATGATAATTTCTACAGCATTTTTGCACAGCAGCATTTTTTGCACGTTACATGACTGACTCCACGCGTATCTCTGGAGTGGATACGTATATGACTCCACAGGCCCAGTCTGGACGGGCACAGTCGGGGGCAGTGGGGGCACTGGAACTCCGTGGAGTTCACTAGGGCCAGCGTAGCTTGGTGGCGACGCTAGCCCTCTGCCGCGCAATGTTCCCGGCAGGCTGCCTTCAGCTGTTTGGGCATACATACATACATACACACATACATACATACATACATACATACATACATACATACATACAAACAAACAAATGTAAGTACGTACGTTTCAATACATGGTTTGAACAGGCGAATAGAGGCTGAAGGGCTGACCGTGTACTTAGGCTATACAAGAGTTTAGAGCACTGGAGGGGGGGGGGATTGGAGGGGGGGGGGTGGAGGGGGGGGGGTGGAGGGGGGGGGGGGGGGCAGGCAAAAACTGGTATTTCATTATAAATCAGCCAGAAGGGAACAGAAGTTCCTCTAAAGACGAATCATTTAGGTGAGTGTGACGATGTGCGTAGTGCAGTGCCGTGGTTCTATCATCGGGACGGAAAATATCTGGGTTTATTTTACAAAGTTTTGAAGGGCGTTGTGAGCACTAAAATCCTCATGAGATCGTCAGTGAAGTTGAAGTCATGGACATCTGAAGTCCACTCTGGGTTCGATGTTCTCATCATTGAAGTGGAATGGATTTCAAAGTGTAATTTTCATAGAAGAGAAATATATTCTTTTAGTGTGTTTTTTTACATTTAGCAATACATTTGATGGCTCAGCAGCCAAAAAGATGGGCTGCTGCAGATATCGCACCGTAGGAGGGGTACAATTCATTAAGAACGGAGGTCGGGTGTACAGCCTTCCACAGTAACTATACTGTCATTCAGAAGTAGCAGATTTGGACAAACCTGTACGTGTCCACACACAGTTCATTATAACTGCAGCTTACCTTTCAGACGCTTGAAATAAAGCATGCAGCAGCACAACATCAGTAGCGCAAAAAGAATCGCAGCAAGGACAAAGCCTAATATTTTTCCTAGACCTGAAATAATGCAGTGGAATCCATTGAATATCGTCCATAATTTTATGCACAGAAACACCCTTGAGTACAAACACACATACACATATACTTACACACACGAGCGCGCACACAAACACGCGCGCGCACACACACACACACACACACACACACACATTCACACAGAGACAGATAGAGAGAGAGAGATAGAGAAAGAGAGAGAGAGAGAGAGAGAGAGAGAGAGAGAGAGCGAGAGAGAGAGAGAGAGAGAGAGACAGAGAGACAGAGAGACAGAGAGAGACAGAGAGAGAGAGGAGGGGAGAGAGAGATAAAGACAGCGAGAGAGAGAGAGAGAGAAAGACAGAGAGCGAGAGAGAGAGAAAGAGAGAGAGAGAGAGGGAGGGAGAGAGAAAGACATAAAGAGAGACAGATAGAGAGACAGACAGAGAGACATACACACAGAAAAGACACAGATAGAAAGACATAGAGAGACACACTCGCGCGCGCACGCACACACACACACACACACACAAACACACACACACAAACACACACACACACAAACACACACACACACACACACACACACACGCGCGCGCGCAGAGATGATGATGATGATGATGAAGGAAATACACGAAAGAAATGAAATGAAATACTTGGACTCCCCCATTGCAGAGGTTAATCAACACAATAGCAACAAAATAACTACCGGGAAAATGCCAGAACTGGTAGCCAGTCATGGAAGTGCTGTGAAGGTTCAGGAAAGTGCAGGAATACTGCGGTGCTCTGCCCCTTTTATATCAGTCTCCTCGTTTATGCTGTCGCCTTAGCTACGGCAAGTAGCTCTGGTGGGGACCAGCCGTGGTTGTGTCACGTGATGTCGTTTGCGAAGTGCCAGAGCATGGAGTATTGCACATGGTTCTCTATTATTCTAGAAAGCCTGTTAAAAGTATATAAAGCGCGATGGGCGATACAAGAGAGCATACATGACAGACACAAGGTAAGAGCAAGAGGAAGATACCTGAGTGTGGAAAGTCCTCCTTCGCAAGGTATGAATCCTCTACGGCATTGTGCGTAGAGTGAAGCTGTTATGGTAATGCTGATTACTGATTGTCATCGGTGTGGTTCGACCAGTGTGTGCATAAAGTTTATGCACCTCTGGAAAATGACCTCTGGATTTTGCGAACTTTGACTTCTCGGCGCAAGCTAGGAGAACCCCCATATTAACAGGACAGTGCAAAAAGACAGTCGCAACATAAATTTTATACGCATTGACATTTACTATCCTTGCCATGAAAAACGATATTCGCGTCAAGCTTGTGCTGTCTGAGATTGTTCTGTTGGCGGTCTTCTCGGTTCCGTCTTCTGTCTGTTTAACTTGATGAAACTCTCTTTATGTTCGAGAGCCAGTGTCAGCTGATGCAATGCTTTCCTGGCTGGTGGGGTTGCCTGCGAAGCAGGTTGGTAACTTGTATCATTACTAGCCATGAAATGGTCGTTATCGGCAACATTTCCGGACACTGTACCTGAGGTACTCTGTCCGATCGGACAAAGTACCTGAGGTACTCTGTCCGATCGGACAGAGTACCTCAGTTTGAAATCTCGTCCTTACAGTCACGTGACATACCGATGATAGCGCTCAGCTCAGACAGCAGCCGCCACTCCGCCTGACTGACTTCGCACGCCCGGGGAGTTATGCTAAGATCCGGAGGCTTTATAATTAATGTATCTGCGTTTTGTGACAAACGTCTTGCTCGGCGGTACTGTACTCCATGCACCTTAACGGTCCGCGTGATTCGGGTGTAATCTTAAGCTAAACGGCGTTCCGAATGTTTCCGACTTCGACCATTTCAGCAGCGCCAATAAACGTACGTTTCTGTTTTTGTATGTATGTATTATGTTTTTGACACCGACAAAACGAATTTCCTTGTACAATGACGACAATAAAGTATCTTGTATCTTGTATCTACTATCTTGTATCTTGTAAGTCAGTCAGGCGGAATGGCGGCTGCGGTCTCGTTCTCGTTCAAATGCCGAGATTTCAAACTGAGGTACTCTGTCCGATCGGACAGCGTACCTCAGGTACAGTGTCCGGAAATGTTGCCGATAACGACCATTTCAGCATTACCAGCGGCTGCAACAGGTAGTGGATCTGATGGAGAAACGAGAGCTTCACGGAAATATCTGGCACCTCTGATGAAGTGTTTTGATCCACAAACTTTGGTGGTGCATTCTCTACTGTCGTCGTTAGACTCTTCAGTTTCTCCTCCAAACGCTGACCAAGTCTCTTGCCCGTCTCTAGCGCAGTCTCCAGTATCGCTGCAGTAATTGGAATGATTTCAGTGGTATGTTTGAAATGTTAAGAGGAAGCTAGCAAATTCGACGAGAGAGAGACTTCGACTTTGACTTTTGTTTCGGCCAACGACCCATTAGAATAAAACATTAAGTACACGATAATGTCATCCCAATAAGTGTGTGTCTCATTTACATGAATAGAGCGAAAATCGTCTACAACCATTGTATATACATATACATTTGGGGCTGTTAGACATCACATGAAAGTTCATTTGTATCTGTGTTGTTGGTACTTACATAAGTAATCTCGGCGTCGTAATTAATTAATGTACATCAGACCTCAGTTTATACAAGCTGAGTCAATAAGGGGCAATGTGATTATTATACACGACGTTTCCTTCAGTCTTACATACAGTGATACTGAAGGGAATTAGACCCGTAGTATGAGCAATAGTGTACACTTAAAAGCGCCCAATCACCTCCTCGTTTAGGGTTTTTGCATCGTCATTCTACTGCCATCCCAACGCATGCCTAGAATATACACATCTTGTCTTTGTACATGCTTTTTCGTTGTCATACGTATGGTGATCAAAGCTGTAGTATGGACATTTGTACACTTAACACATCATAAACAATTTACTGCCCGTTCGGAATTTTAGATTCCTCGACCAACTGCTAACGTAAATTATATGCATAGAATAATTACTTGGCAATACCATCTGTAGGGCCAAACTTGCGTCCCAGATCAGCATCTCACAGGCTTGGCTCATACAAGCACTGAACTCGAGAGACTGCATTGCAGTCGCAATGTCATGTACTCTGTCCCTATCCCACATTAGATTAGAAACATGTTTTTTCCCGCTCGTGTTCCTCTACTGCCGAACCAATATTTATCTGAATAGGCATGTGATCCGACATAACTTGTTGGCTGACTCTGAATTTGGTAACAAGATCCGTGTCGACGATACTCACGAGACAATAGTCAAGTACACTTTCTCCTGTCCTTGAGACGTACGTGACTTTACCATCTTCATCGCCTGCTTTGCTTCAATTTAGAATGCATAAACGGAGTATTCTGTACAAGTTAATCAAGACCCTACCAATCTGATTTACAGTATGATCTTGAGAGTGTCGATAAATTGTTTCCCTATATCCGGAACAGCAAACTATGTCAGCCGGTGACATTTCATTTTCACTGTCGTCCTCTGCAATAGTCATGCTCCATTCTCCTGTTGCATTAACATCCCCGCACAGTATTACTGTGGCGTCAGAGTATATTTCCTGTAGCTGCAATTGTTCGTCTTCTCTATATTACAGTTTGACTCTTTATCATCATAATACGGAGAGTCTATGGGAGGAATGTATACGCATAAGATAATTAAATGTCTGTGCCCCTGGTTAGATAATCGAACTGTGACTGTACCATCATTATCACAATTCAGCTGAGCAACAGCGTAATCAAGCGTTTTCTTGACCGCTACAGGAGCTCCTCCGGATCGCCTGCCACGGTGCAACAATGTAACAAAAGCCGTTTAGATGACTGTCTAATCACCAAAATGCACAGCGAAATCAAACGTATTGGACAGTAACGTTTCTACTAGACAAAGAACATGAAATTGTAAAACGTATGGAGCAAAATATGGCACATTTAGTTTTCAATCTTCATTTTATGCTGCATCCTGTGAATTGTGGTCGGAGATATACTCACCTTCGTATTGATTGCCATCACTTACTGGAGTGGGTCGTCAGCCTAACCTTCATGTACTCGTAGATGGGGCCTCCCTGTCCAGGGAAGCCAGCTGTGTTTATCGTAGTCTCTCTTTCCATATCTTATTCTGCCTTGGTGAAATATGACTCCTGTCTGCTAAATCGGAGTCACTTTCGTTGTGTCGCTGAATT
Organism: Theodoxus fluviatilis; assembly: GCA_034096865.1. Classification (NCBI taxonomy): domain Eukaryota; kingdom Metazoa; phylum Mollusca; class Gastropoda; order Cycloneritida; family Neritidae; genus Theodoxus; species Theodoxus fluviatilis. The sequence continues at coordinate 36,035 of JAWQFJ010023863.1, read as the reverse complement.
CCCATGGTGTTGCTTACGTTTTCTTCAGTGCGTCGATTTCCTGCGCCCAGTGAGAGCCGCTCTACGGGTTCTTCGTTGACTGCTCTTGCCGAAACATCACTTCTTTCGCTGGCTTGATTCATAACATCTGGGTTACTAGGTGTTCCATTCCCCCAGTCGAAAATATACATCTGAGTTTTTTCGCGTTGATTCAATTCAATTCAATTCAATTCAATTCAATTCAATTCAATTCAATTCAATTCAATTCAATTGTTTTATCTAACGATGGTATACACTTGTACAATAAAAGCCCATCTTTCAGTGGCCCTCACAATAAAATATCGTGACAAGAAGAATGAGAACACTCTCTATTTCTGTCTCTCTCTCTCTCTCTGTCTGTCTCTATGTCTGTCTTTCTGTCTCTCTCTCTTTCTCTCTCTCTCTCTCTCTCTCTCTCTCTCTCTCTCTCTCTCTCTCTCTCTCTCTCTCTCTCCACAGCCTCTCTCTTTATTGTTCTTGAGATAGAGTTTTAACTGCTTTTTGAATCATTGAAGCTTTGATGAATATTTTTTCAGAAAGAGGTAGAGAGCTCCATATCTTTGTAGCATAATAAGTGAACGATTTACGAAACACTTCCGTGTGGACCATGAGAGGATGAAGATTTTATGTTCAGAATAAACAGAGTCGTGAATCGCCTAAGCGTGAGAAATTTTCTTGGAAGTAGGATGGAGATTGCAATGTCAACATTTTGTATACTAATATGGCCGTTTAAAACTGACATTCATGTTTAAAAGAGAGACAGTATTTCATTTAGAGGCATTTCATAGTTATCCATGACATTACGTCCAGATCTCCTCATGATTCGATTGACATAATCTTTGCATCTGCGAGGACAATATCCTCAGACAGTACCTTATATGTGGGGCGAGGTATGCAGTATGAAACATTTTCCTGTTTTCCATGGCAAGAAATGGTTTTATCTTTTTAAATATAAATAACTGAGTATTGAGTTTTTCATGACATATTCAGCATGACTGGTCCAAAACAGAATGTCATCAATAAGCACACCAAGTAATGTTTGTTTATGAACGTTTGGTATCGGATAACTGCGTAAATTCAGGTTGAGTTTCATATAGGAGAGAGTTCGTCTTCTTTGCTGGGTAGTTATTAGCATACATGTTGTTTTGTGTGGGTTCACCCCTGGTCTAACCAGACACTGGGTGACGGAAAACCCAGCTCTTGCAGTTTCGTCATGGTGTGTGTGTGTGTGGGTGCCCTCAATGCACTGGATACCCCCTCCCCCCCCCTCCCCCCCCTTTCCCTCCCCTCTCCGCTCCCCTATCACGTGCATACGTCGAGCACGGATTGCGAGGCCACTGATTGGCTGGACCAGCTCATTCACTAGTTAAGTATCGTTTACTTGGGTTGGCAGACCATTTCTATTTAGAATTTGGGGAAGTAGTTTCGGAATACTTATCGTTGCATAATTATCATTAGTATCTAAGTTACAGCGTACAGCAATCTCTTAGGGGTTTTGATTATAAAGGAATTAAAGTATTTGAATTGTGATTCGTGTCCTCACGTTCATTTTCAGACTTGTTCCATCACTATTTGATGAATGAGTGGGAAGGGTTGCGAGTAAGCAGTGTGTAGTTTACCCCTAGACTGATTCATTCATAAACGACCCAAAATTGGAAATAGCTAACTCGTAACACCTGTGAAGAAAGATTATCAGGTCCCCCCACCTGACTGTCTTGTGAACGCTCATACCCTAGATCGTGTATAGTAAGATGGTTCTCACCACCTCGAAATAGTCAAATAAAGAGCGAGTTGGGCCGTTCGCAGCGCTCCCAGCGCTGTGCGCGTTAGTTTCAAGGGCATTAACTCTTTCTCTATTTAACATAGGATATTCAGCGCTGCCCACTGGGTGAATCGAGGCAGGCAGGGTCAAAAGGATGTGTTTATTTCGACTATGTTCAGTCTGTCCTGAGTAACGGAAAGCCTAATTAGTCATATTCAATGCCTGCGATGCCAGGATAAAATAAGAATAAGCTTAGATAGAACTGCTTGCACTACCGGAGCGTGTGCAAATTCTCACGGGATGACAGACCACTCCCACTGTTTGGAAGATGTAGGTCTGCTCACATTCTCAGCATTTTAAGGTAGATTCATGAGAAATATATACATGCTGCTGCTAGCATCTGGTTAGACAGTTAATTCACATCTGCCTAATGCCACGAAATAACGTCAGAGAGTACACGCTAGGGAGGAAAGAGGAGAGAGAGAGAGAGAGAGAGAGAGAGAGAGAGAGAGAGAGAGAGATGCCTGAGAGAGAGAGGTCTGAGAGAGAGAGGCCGGAGAGAGACAGAGAGAGAGAGAGAGAGTATCCTGAGAGAGAGACAGAGAGAAAGACAGAGAGAGAAATGCCTGAGAGAGAGGGGGGGTCTGAGAGAGAGAGAGAGAGAGAGAGCGAGAGAGAGAGGTCTGAGAGAGAGACAGAGATAGAGACAGAGAGAGAGGCTGTAGAGAGAGAGGTATTAGAGAGAAAGACAGAGAGGTCTGAGAGAGAGAGAGAAAGAGAGAGAGTGGGAGGGAGAGAGAGAGGCGTGAGAGAGAGAGAGAGAGAGAGAGACCTAAGAGGGAGAGAGAGAGGGGGGCCTAAGAGGGAGAGAGGGAGAGGCCTGAGAGAGTGAGAAAGAGAGAGAGAGAGAGAGAGAAAGAGAGAGAGCGAGAGAGAGAGGTCTGAGAGAGAGAGAGCTGAGAGGGAGGGGCCTGAGAGAGAGCTGAGAGAGAGGGGCCTGAGAGAGAGCTGAGAGAGAGGGGCCTGAGAGAGAGAGAGAGAAAGAGAGAGAGAGAGAGAGAGAGATTTGAGAGAGAGAGGCTTGAGAGAGAGAGGCTTGAGAGAGAGAGAGAGAGACTTGAGAGAGAGGCTTGAGAGAGAGACAGAGATATGCCCGAGAGAGAGATATACACGATCTTTGCTCCTACTCTCTCTCCAACTCGCCGTCACACCTCCTGTTACACCTGTTGTCTTACCTATTTTCTCCTCCTTTGGTGTCTCAGTACCTGTAGCAGAAAGTAAATTGTGACATCGACACTTAAAAAGTTTAATGGAAACAAGGGTTTTGCTTGAGCAGCTTGTTAATATTGCATTTCACGTTTGTGATATTACCACAATGTGGCAAAGCTGGGTTAATAAGGGAGTAAAACACTGGAGAGGAATACACGCTGCCATAAAACAGCAAAACATGATCGTTATCGTTTTCCAAACCACTCATGCCTTCTCATGGTGAATACGTTTGGGTTACTTTGTTTTACTTTCTGTTCTTAAGTCATTTATCTCTCTTTGTTTCTTTTCAAGTTACGTCGTTGTTTTGCATCTGTAAATGGTCAGAACCGCTTGGTGGCGCTGCTAACGCGCTGACTCGCAAAGGGCGGTAAGTGAACTATCTTATTATACACGATCTTTGCTCCTACTCTCTCCAACTCGCCGTCACACATGTAATCACACCTCCTGTTACACCTGTGTACTTACCTATTTCATCCACCTTTGGTTTCACGGCTGCAGCAGAAAGGAAATTATGACTCATCAGACACTTAAAAAATTTAATGGAAACAAGTGGTTTGGTTGATAAATTATTTAAAATTTGCATTCCACGTATGTGACAATACCACAATGTGGCAAAGTTGGGTTGATAAGGAAGTAAAACACTGGAGAGGAATACACACTGCCATAAAACAGCAAAACGTGATCATTATCATTTTCCAAACCACTCATGCCTTCTCGTGGTGAATACATTTGGGTTATTTTGTTTTACTTTCTGTTCTTAAGTCATTTATCTCTCTTTGTTTCTTTTCAAGTTACGTCGTTGTTTTACATCTGCAAATGGTCAGAACAAAAACTAAAACATCCATATTTCTTACTTTGATTACACGCTGCCCCCTCGTATCCAGGCATGCAGCCTCCACTGAGACATGCACCAGTCAAGTTGTGACAGAAGGTACCGTTTGCGCACTGACCACACAGTGAACCGCATAGTAGGCCGTAGGTTCCAGGGGTACATACTAAAAAATAGACAAACCATTTTCTGAAGAGTATTTGCAGTAGGATGCACATACCAACTACTTTCAACATCGAGTATTCTTCTAAAGGCTGGAAACAGGTCTCTACTACACAGCTTGCCACAAATGCATTGTTTGGCAGTCAAAATAAAGAGACTGAGTCTCTGCAAAAGACACGCGTTCACGATTTATTAAACCCGTCACAAAAGTGCATGATGAGAGAAAGGAAAGAGTGTTGTTTCTGTCGAATTCTGGACAATCATCAACATTGCAGCTTGCTGACTAGCTTGAACTCGGTGCGCTAGTGACGGAATATTGTGCGGACACCAGTATTAACGACGAGGAAAGTAAGGAAGAGGAACGAACAAACGAACAAATGAACAAACGAAACATTTATTGCGTAGGCCTTGGGCCTGTTGCAATTACAACACGCACAAGAAACAGAAAGTGAGGAGGGGGAGTAAAGGTGAGAGATGGGCTATGAAGCAGACAGCCCATCAGACGCGGGGATCAACGAGCTTCTCGTTAGTGTCAATGTTTCGGTACAAGCTGAAGTTGCGGCAGACAGCATAGACAGTGAGGGTGCTATTCCAGGGTTAACATCAAAGAAACAATTGAGTTCAAAAGATGAAATAAAGGCAAAAACCTTTCAAACTGAATGCATATTTATCATTCTATGTTCAGAAACATATTATCTCTACCAATCTGCCTAACTTAGCGCTGATGCATGCATGAAAAAGGCCCGTTGCTAATGAACAACTGGGAATTAAGTTGTTAAATCATGGACCCTTCTCAAAATGACCGTTAGCACACCACTTCTCTTTGAGTGAGCATAATTTGAACAGGTTTTGGAGTAGGAGTTTACTTCTTTCCCTAAATGAGAGATACATTTTGGCAGATTTTGACAATATAAATATATTAAAATCTTGTTATTTTTGTGTGTGTTAAGACTCAGTTTGTGAAAAAGGGTCGCTTAAGTCTATGTCACTGAAAACACAAGGATTTGCCTTTGGTTGGTATATATGAAATCGGACACACACAAACACACACACACACACACACACACACACACACACACACACACACACAGACACAGACACACACACACACACACACACACACACACATATATATGGACACACACACATACATAGACACACACTCTCAGACACACTCTCTAATATATACACACACACATATGTGTGTATATATATATATATATATATATATATATATATATATATATATATATATATATATATATATATAAACATGCACATGCACATGCACACCTACGCACACACACACACGCACACAAGCACACTCACATATACAAACACACACGCACACACAAACACATGCACGCACGCACACGCACATACGCACGCACACACACACACACACACACACACACACACACACACACACACACACACACACGCACACACACAAACTGTTATGAGTAGAGATAGTTTAATCCCCAGTAGAGATTCGTATTTGCATTGATGCTAGTCAGACTTAAACTAATGTTTGTTAGAAATAATATATATGCCTTGAAATCTATAATGGATTAAGTGGAAATCATCTATTAACCTGTGAACACCAAATCCCACCAGTACCACTGGTCCAGGCAAGATCTGCACTCGAGATTGCAAGCTCATTGGTCAGGGTGAGAAACCTATTCTTATGCCATTAATCCACTTGGCAGATCTTGCTGCACGCCACTGGTCCAAACGGACAACCTCGCTGCTGTGTGATTGGTTCATTTGGGAGAACAATACTCAAGACCGGAGAAAAATATAAAGTGACCCACCTCTCTGTCCCGCTTTCGCTCGCTTGTTCATGCTTCCAGACTTTGCATTAAAGTCAACAGGAGATGGGAGGAGAATCGCCTGCCCCTTGCTCATAGTTTCCAAGGCTTCAGTCTTCAGGGGTAATGCCGATGCCCACCGCAAGGACTCAGAAGGAGGAAAAGCGTGGCCATGCCAACACCTTCAGATACACGGATCATCGGCTGCCAGCCCTTTGAAGATATGTCACGCCTGACTGCCTGACCGTGTCCCCCCCCCCCCCCACACACCCACACCTCTTGGGCTCGCCCTGTTTGCCAGCCATTAATTTAACCCTATAATGTGAAAGCTTCAACCTCAAGTGAAAATGGCCAAGGTAAAAGATTCCGACTCCACGGCCTTGAACCCTCACCTCAGACGCTGAACTGAATTCTACTCTCAGGTAAATGAAAATCTGGTAAAAGGCTGGATGGCTAAACACTAATGTTGATGGGTTGTGTTTTACATTTGGTTAGGAAAATAATTATTATCCATTATTAGTTATTACGAAAGTCGTTCTTATAATCAAATCTTCCCACTTAACTTATTTGTGTTGTGTTAATCCTTGATTGTACCGAAGGCGAGTGAATGTTACAGGACGGTAATGAGTATCCACTAGACACACTCTAAAATGAGACACCCTGAGCAACGTCATGTCAGATCTACGAGTAACTTGGAAAGGTATCTTGGTCACGTACTGCATCCAAGCAGTCCCCCATTTGTGGAATGGAATTTCCCTGGATATGTGGATGACTTTCCTGAAATTCGTGCACAGACGCACTGACTTGTCAGATCTGCTGACCATCACACATGGGTGTCACGACTCAGACTTGTTTATTTAAAACTTTCATTTCGTTGGTACTGTTTCCCTACGCTGTTCATTAATTTATATTTGCTTTCATTGCCACAGGTATGCTTGCAAAGTGTGATGGACCGTGAAACCCCTTCGTTCATCTAATTAATTTTAGCTGAGCATGGTATGCTACCATTTTTTGTCTGTGGAAGGATTTTTTTATTGTTTTTTTTCGTGCCAGTTGCACGTGCTGTATCACCACTGTGGTGCGCATTCTCCATTGCACGAGAATTTCGCACCTTTCTTGTTTTATTTATAGGAAGTATTATGTGTGGAAGGGAGGTTCTTTTAATTGAGAGTTCGGTTACTCTCGGTAAGCCCAATGCTGGATTTTGTTTGGCGACTTGGTGTTGCCAGTGAGGCAGGATGCCCGAGTAATGCCCCGACCCTAGGGAGGGTACGCGAGTTCGCCCAGGCTACGGGTAGGAGCCGAGTAAAACCATATTAAAATGACTTAGGCTCTTACCGTAGTCGCTCGTAGACGCTTGTCGCTGATCAATTCAATCTTCATAAATGCACCCCGATAAACTGCGCTGTCGCCTTTTATACGTTCACCCAACCAATCCAATTGGTTCTCCCGGGGTGAACACCGATCGGTGATGTGACAGATCGACAACCCACCAAGGGAATTAACTCGGAGCGCTTCCTACCACACCAGTGTTCGTTTTGGCGGATGTGCGTCGCCCGTTTCTGCCGCTCCTAATCTTGAGAGGAAAGGATAACAGTACACTTTTTCTCTTACTTTCTCGATTTCTTCGCGTTATCTGCCTCTCCTTCTGTTGCTTCATTGTTTCTTTAACGGAAGTTATAGTTTCTTGTTTTTGATTATATTTCAGATTTATGTTGGGCAAGGCCATTAACGTGTGAGTCTGCAATTTGTTATAGGGCTATAGGCCAGTGGGTTGTGATGTTACTTCATTGTTTTGGTCTTCCGTTGGGACCACGTTGGCCCAGCTGGTAGAGCAGTTTGGGTCGCCAGATTTTTAACATGGGTCCTTTAACCAAACCCAATATTGTGGTGGTAGTAGGACGATACCCTGCCTAGGGTGGCTGCAGTGTCGCTGAGGCCTTTCCTGACTCTCTGAATCTTAGGAGATTCGTCAATTTCACGCTACTCCCATGCTTCGGCCTTGTACGTTTCTTTTGTTTAGGATGTGTTTTATTTCCCCTCTCCATTGCAGTATTTTCCAAGGCTACTGTTAGTGTTTAATCTCGACTGGGTTGCTAGCATCGGTGTTTTCTTGGCCGTCGTGAGAAATATTTACGGTGAAGAGTTTGACGTTTGTGTAGCGACTGTGGAAGGTTTGGGTGACTTGTGCATTGAGGGTGGAATGTTGACGTGTTTTTTTTGTATTTTTAAAAGTATTGATTTGAGCATTGGCGGGGGAATGTTGGTCATTTGTGTTTGGATGGTGAAGGGTTTGTGGTTTGTGTAGTCACGGTGGAAGTTTGTTGTTTGTGCTTTGGAGAAGTGTTCATTTGTGCTTTGGCAGAGAAGTGTTGGTGATTTGTGCTTTGACTGTAAAGTTTCTGATTAAATTCTTTTAAGTTTCATCCTGTTTGTGGCGTTTTTGTTCGATAAGAGTAGTGACTGAAGAATGAATTATTTATTTATGTTTTTATGCTGTCTGCTGGTTCCTTGAACCATGTTCCACCTATACCAGCCTTGACAATGGAATGATGCATGAACTCGTGCTATGCTCACTGATATCACTATCCAGGAGGTATTCAATCTCCTTTCTCATCTTCTCAAGCTTTTTACCTACAACTCGGTAGGGGGCTTGTCTGGTGGGTTTGTGGTCTCCAAATTCTACATCATGAGGGAACAAGGTGGGGGTGGTAACATCAACAAACTGCTCTAATAACCATTGATCAGTTGTTTACATCACTTTTCTCCTCCTCGCTCAAGTGGGGAATGATCTCATCTAGATTTTTCCAAATTTCTGAGTTTGGCAGATAAGTAGGGATCTCTAACTGCTTCACGTTGCCTTCCACATTGTCTTCCTCATTACCAGAAGCATAGACCGGATTGATCACTCCCACTATCTCATTTCTCTTTTCTCTCTTGGCACAAACATTATCTGTCATCTTATTAGGCTCGTCTGGCAAGTCTGTTTATATGTTGTCCGTCTGTCCTGAAGTGACGTGATCTTGTGCGAATTCCAGCACAGATTGATGCCTCCACCTTCGAGGAATTAAAGAACTGTATATTATGGTCTATAAAGCATACTGTCAAGCTTGAGCAGGGGCTGAAGAAGCAGCATTAGGAGGCTGGACAACTGACCACAACAACCTCTAACAAGAAGGGCAAAGCCCATACGACTCACATGCTTGACCTTGACCTTTACATGACCTTGACCTTCAGGTGACTTTCAAGGTCAAGGTCAAACAACTTCACCTAGCAATGACATCATACACTAAGAAATGCTTTACACATTTATCCTACCAAAATACATGTGGACTTGACCCAAGGTCAAGGTCATCCAAGGTCATGCAACACAAAGCTGTTAATTCAAGACATAGGAAGCACAATGGTGCTTATTGGCACTTTCTACCATGAGATATGGTCACTTTTAGTGATTCACTACCACATTTTGGTCACATTTCATACGGGTCAAAGTGACATTGACCTTGATGATATGTGAACAAATGTGTCTTATAATAAAAGTATAACATATGCCCCACATAATTGTTAAGTTTGAAACAGTTATCTTCCATAGTTCAGGGTCAAGGTCACTTTAAAATATGTATACAATCCAACTTTGAAGAGCTCCTGTGACCTTGAAGCAAGGTCAATCAAACTGATATCAAAAGATAGGGCTTACTTTTCCCTATATACCATATATAGGTCAGGTATCTAATCTCAAAAACTTAAGAGGACTGAGAAAATGTGAAAAATAGCTGTTTTTTACACAACATTTATGGCCCCTTCGACCTCGACCTTGAAGCAAGGTCAAGTCACTACGTATGGTTTTTGACGCCTTGTCATCATACACCATCATGCCAAATTGGGTGTTAACAGACTTAATAGTCTCTGAGAAAAATCCAACGTTAAAGTTTTAAACGGACGCCCGGACGCCCGCACGGACGAATCGGGGGAGTACATAGACTCACTTTTGCTTCGCATGTGAGTCAAAAAGGCCAGGTACCAGGGTCGCCTAGGCGCCGATGAGATACAGATGCATCGCCCGGGTAGGGCGTCCAGGGCAGCAAATCACCCTCGGTTAAAATTAATTTTGAACATTTTTAAAGACTCCTTCGTTTTCTTCCATGATTGGTAACTGACCATGTAGCTTGCACTATAGAGCCCTGGCAAACCGCAAAGCGTGGTATCACAGGAGACAAACCTATTCTGTTCTGTTATTTTTGTGAGGGTTTCTTTTGTATGGAAAACATTTTCCCCTCAGAAATTTTAAAAAATAAAATATTTTAGGACATTTGTGGACCCTTGAATTCTCCAACTTGGTAGTAGCAGGGCAAGGATGATGTTTATAGAAATGATAGAAAGAAGCAGAAGACAAGTATGAAAGCAACGTTTTGAACAAAAATGGTAGACAAAGACGTGAGGGAACATTGGTGCATACAATCTTGAACGGGAAGAAAACTCCAAACAATTTGGCAGTGAAAGAATCAGAAAAACACTCACTCAGCACCTGTACTTCGCAAAGCTCCAATACGCATTCCCCGCAAGGACTTGTTTGCCTCATTCTGAGAACGTAGCCTGGACGAGGACAGCTGAACCTGAAAACATCATCTCCGATGTGATCTTCTGTTCCGGCTGTTTTGCACGGTTCTTCATCCTCTGGTTTTTCACTGATGGCTGTAGTGATTTGGGTGCCGAGGAAGCGATGCTGATCTGGGAAGAAAGAGTTTCATCAAAAACACATCGGCGATTATTGTCGCTTGCAAAGACAAGCAATTTTGTCATTCAAAACAGTATCTTGTCTCATATGCAACGTGAACTGTCTGTATACCACTTTAACAGCCGGGAATGATGTAGTCTCTGTCGTGTCAGATACAGCTGTGGTAGAGCTTGCATGGCCAGCGACAGGGAATTTTCCAATGGGCTCATGCCAAAAGTCAATGGTATACCCCAAAAATTGCCAAGCTCAGCTGAGCGGTGATTATTTCTTGCACACTTTTATGGATTACACTAATGATGATGACGACGACAACCAACGGACGATGACCAACGATCGACGACCAACCGACGATGGACAGACAGACGGGCCATGGACGGATGACAGACGGACAGACGACAGAGGGATGAACGACGGATGGATGGACGGATGACGGACAGACGGACGATGGACAGATGGACAGACAGACGAATGGACGGATGAACGGATGGATGGATGGATGGATGGATGGACGGATGGACAGACAACGGACGGTCAACAGACGAATGGACGGACAATAGACGGGCGTATGATGGATGGATGGATGACAACGGATGGATGGACGACAGGCAGGCAGACGATGGATGGATGGATGACAGATGATGGACGGATGGACGACAGATGGAAGGAATGATGGACAGACGGATGGACGATGAACAGACGGACAGACAGATGGATGACAGATGGATGGAGGACAGATGGATGGATGACAGACGGACGATGGCATGGACAGATGGATGATGGATGGACAGATGGACGATGGACAGACGAAGAGCAGACTGACAGATGGATGACGGACGGACTTGACGGACGACGGATGGACAGACTGACAGAAGGACGACAGACGGATGGACGACAACAGACGGACGGACGACGGATGTAGTTATAGAGTTGGTTGTGCCACCTCACCTCTAATTAGCCAACTGTTCACTTTTTTAATTTAATAGGCTGACTAATGCAAGAGAGAGGCTTTCCCAAGCCACGCATGGCCCATGTGATCAATAATTCCAGTTTAGTGTGTCTGAGAGACCCGAGCACACTTAATTGGCTGGCTAATTACGTTTGATTACATATCCTCACAGGTTAAAGGGACATAACTTGCTTGCCATGTCAAAATTGATGGCCATGTCAGTGACGACGTCGACCTAACTAATTCTTTGACTCACTTGGCATATTGAATGCCAAGCATCCCTGTCCAGTGCCAGGGCTCTAGCACGCTGGTTTCCCCCATCTGTGTGTACACAGCGCCTTGCTCCCCAGTCCCCTGCAGCCAGGGAAAAAAATCGATACAGCCTCCAGCTTCCATGAAAGCCTGCCTGTCTGCTGTCTGTGAATGAACATGCCTACCTCTCTTTCTCTCTCTCTCTCTCTCTCTCTCTCTGTCTTTCTCTGTTTCTGTGTCTTTTTCTGTCTGTCTGTCTTCCTGTCTGTATGTCTGTATCTCTTTCTCACACACACACACACACACACACACACACACACACACACACACACACACACACACACACACACACACACACACGAGGTGTCATAAACAAAACAGGAGTGGCAAACAATGGGAATTCCCTTTCAAGGGAGGTAATACCTTCTGTTTCTCAAAATTACCTCACTTGCACAGTTGTAATGAACGGTACATGACACGTGGCTGGTGTTTGTTTATACTCCAGCACGCCCCAAGGCAGTAGGGGTGGAATAGAGGAGAGGAAGTGATTGTTGATTCAGTGTGCCTGTGGGATGGCAATAGCCAATTCATTCATCATAGTCGACAGAAGCGGTTGCCGGATATGAGAGCGTGGAAGTTGATGCGACATTCACCATCCTTTCACCCTGCCTTGGCGGTTTAAAGAAGTAGTGGGTTAACACAACCCTGCAGCGGGTGAGTGGCTGACAAAAGCATGTTTCCGGTGTGCGGCCTTGCCTGCGAAGGGCACTTCCGCTCTTGGTTTTTCTCTATGCAAAGGTACGTGTTTTTGTCATTGTTGTTGTTCTGTTAAGCCTTTTAATTCTTTAAAAGGCACCCATGTGTTAAAGTTTGAAGAATAGCCTTTCCATTTTACAAATGCGCGCTGCTTTTTGTGGTCATGTTTGATCTCCTTTTCAATTCTGAACAGTTTGTGATGATTTCTCCCGCTCCATTTTGTAAAAGCTTCCATGTATTTTCTCATCGTTCATGTCTTCTAGTTTGTAAGTTAAAGGAATTGTTTTCTGAATTGATTTAATTCTAAACAGCTCTTCCATCCAGTTTGATGTGTAAGCTTTTTCAAAAGTCCTTTTCTTTTTGGAAATGCATACAAGATCACCTACTCGGAATTTTGCTTTAGACTCTATTACCGGTTCATTCAGAAACATAGCTAGATAAACCTTCTGTTGATTTTTCTTATTAGATGCTTGTAAAGGAGTCATACCTAGAGATCTATGAATGTGCCATTGTACCTCCTAATCAATTGTGGCAATACATCAAGATATCTGTATGTATTGGTTGCTGTAAAGTATTTCCACATACATGATTTCAATGTATGGTTGAATCTCTCCACAATAACTGCTTTATCTTTATTGTATGTGTGATACATTTCAATCTGATTATCTTTGAGAAAGGTTTGGAATGTTCTGTTTAAAAATTCAGTCCCCTGATCTACCCAGAGGAAGCCAGGCTTTCTTCACCCTTTCAAAATGGTTTTAAAATCTTGAACTATTTCAGTCCCTGTTTTTTGCTTAATAGCTACACTCCATGCAAATTTTCTGAATATGTCAATGACCTTTAAGAGATATTTGATTCTCTTGTTTTGCTTGCTGAAGGCTTGTATGTCAACACAATCTGCATTCCCAATTATGTCAATACCACTTGAAATAACTCGGCGTCAAGGAAACTTTCTTCTGATTGGCCTATGAAGTTCCTCAGCTAATTCATCAGTCCATTTACTCAATGCCTCTTTTGGTTTCCCAGCTCAATATTATGTTTCAAACAAATCCGTGGTCTGACTACTAATGCTTTTGCAGCTTTCTCACCCAAAGTCTTGCCAGTGTGTTTTGATAACTGCTGTAGCATTTTTTCATCAGCTTCTTATTTGTTTCCATAAGTGTATGCAAAGTCATGCTCTTTACATATTTCATCAAGTTCATTTACTGGTGGACCATTGTCTAATGGATTGTCAAGCCCACAGTACTTGTAACCAGGTAAAGTTAATACTTTCTTTGGTAACAGAGGTAACATGGCTTTGTGAATATCTATTGCACCTCCTTCCCTTTGAGGCAAGCATTTTGTTATTCTAGCATCACAGACAAAGCACAGTGATCTAGCTATTTTCTTCCCTTTCTTGGTTGTTCCTAAAGTGACATTTTTATAATCTGTAACTGCTTTACACTTCAGACAGTATGATTTCATATTTATATATACTTTACAAATTTTTCGCAAAATCATTGGTTATATATCTATTTGCCATGCTAGGCCTGAGGGTAAAATCGAGTAAGATTTCCATAGCTGTTTTTCCCATTGCCCTGTTTTTGATGTAAAACACACAGTAATAATCACACATGGCAGAATCCAGGTTCTGAATTTGAGCTGCATTGTACACAATTTCCTTTTTGCTTTTTCTAATGTATTTTACAACCACATCAGGTGGAGGAACACCAAATGAGTCAAAATATTCATGACCATGCATTCATATTTAGCAGGCTTAGCTAGTAACATGTCTTTGGAAAAGGTTCCTCTGTAGTTTTTTACTGACCTTAACATACGATCAATGTCATAATTAGTTCATTAGTTCCAGGGAGGGCCAGACCTCTGGCTGCCCGATTTCCTGGCTCAACCAACCCCATTGCTGTCTTGTTTTAATCCTTTACCCCCAAAAGACTTGGTAGAAAAGATCCTGCAAAACTGCCAAGAACCATAGGCCAGAAAGATCCCATCTTATATGCTGCACTCATATACGTGCTCATTTGAGTTTTAGACATAGTTAGGTCAAGTTCTTTATTCAGTTTCCTGTGCTTACTTTTTTTTGCAATTTGTCTGTTTGTTAGCAGTAATTTGTCTGTACCAGTGAGTTGACTAGAGCCAAGTCGAAGCTTACACCATTTTTTTAAATTCAAAGCCTCAGCTATCTTTTTCTTTTGATTTGGTGTAAGGCTGATCGAATATTCTGAATACATTTATATTATATCATATTATATTTACAGAAGTGCTCCAATTATGGGGATGGTGTTAAAGGGGGAATTTGGCCCTAGGAGAAGCCCTTTTCCATGTTTGCCTCTCCGGCCAGCCACTGCCTTGCTTGAGGCCCCATGAATTGCTCCTGAGGCTGCAGCTAATCCCAATGAGGGTAAGACACTTTTAAGAATAGTGGGACCATCCCTAGCAATGAGTGAGGCAAGCATTCAGCGTGGCTGAGACTATAGTGAATATAGTCTCAGCGACAGGTTGGTCACGTGATAGCCTTAATTCTTCCATAACATGCATACCACCATTCTGAACACTGAGTCTCAGCCACGCTGAATGGCATACCACATCGTTGAGTGTATTCCTCCGCATGTTGTGATACACTCGATACTGGCTGCCATCTTTTCGTCAATTCATTTTCTAAACATCGATTTCCCATAAATGTAAAACTTGTATGCGGTAAAATTCGAATCACAAGAGTGTAATATTGTGAACTCAACTAATTATAAGGACTTTGAATACAAAGCAACAATTATGCTTCATTGTGCGAGTAAGGCAACCAATCTCGTCTGCATAATGATAATCTTTTGGACCGATAGTACGATACGCCCAGAAACCCGTTGAGTGCTTTTACTGATGAGGAATCATTAATTTAATGTATGCTTAGAAGGATTAAACTAGAAAAACTGCTTTTGAGCTCTCCGATGATATCGAACTTCGGAATTGGACGGATTCCTACAGAAGAAACTTCCATTCGATCAACGTTCAACACAGACAACAGTGAGTAAAATCTTCCTTCTAGATCAGTCGATACATGAATGATCGAAGTGTGGACTCAAGCAGCTTGTCGAACATTGTGAAGGCAGTTAGACCACAGGTTCCGGCCAGAAAGCATTTACTTGCGAGAGTATAACCATAGATTCACGAAACCAGCCCGGAGCCTTAGGAATCCTTTTTGCTGCGTTTATACTACATGTAGTTCCAAAGATTGCGTGTATACACAATTGCGCACGTGCTGAAGGCAGTTTGCTACCTTATAGACGACGTTTGCGCTAAAAGTAGTTCTCAAATGATTTCCTGAAAATCTCATAGATTAGTTTTATTAGAACACCAAATTTGTGTTTATCTATTGGGATAAATAATTGGAGTGAAATAGAATCGTCTCTTTTTACTCTCAATGGTCATTTGATCATGTTGAATTTTGATTGGTAAAATCATTGGAATGTGGAGCCGAAGTCACGTGACCAACCTGTGTCAGAGATACTATATCTCTGTGTTCAGGATGTGAGGCAAGAGCACCAAGAAATCCACCCTGTTTTTGCACTTAAGTTTTGGACAGCTTTAGAGTGACAGCTTTTTTGCTTTTTCTTAGTTTACCAATCTGTGTTTTTGTAAGTCCTAGCACATCTGAACTATCCATTTGAGATTTGTTCATTGAAATAGACACACCAGTCTTATTTAGGTATGCCTTTTTAATTGGTTCTCTTTGAGCATTAGTAAAGTGAAATCCTACACCTTTGTAAGTCATTATTATACAATATACTAATACATTTTACAAACATACAATTTAATAACTTTTATACAATAACATTCATTTTTCCTTGAAGTGCATTCACAGTGAGGTATCTGTCATTCCATATAACAACATACACATAGTAGCTTGCATCTGCCCTATTGAACTGAAAGTTTCCACCCAAGAACCAATTGATTTCATCATCAGCTGTCGAACCAATCTGCTGGTCTGCATGTTTTGATACATCAATATGAATAATAGGATACAAACTTGCAAATTCTTCTACGCTGATAGAGCTCCCTGTATCTGTATCCTGGTACTTATTTACAGCTTCTTGGAACATCATGTAAGCTCTGCTGTAATTTCTGCTGGCTTCATCAAAATGAGTGATGAGTCCTCTCTCAGGATATTGCAAGCTGTTTACCCTGACAAATATTTGTCTCAGATTGGCATGATCAAAGACCATGTTATTTGCATCTTGGTTGTTGTCATGGCCGACAGCTTGAAATGCAATGAATATATGCCTAGGCAATTGCTCACTTTGGTGTGTTGTGACTCTCCAAGATGGGCTAAGTTCTGTACAGATATATTGCTGTTTGTAAACTCTCATCTGCTCAAAATATAGCTTTTTCATCATTCCACTAGCAAGTTTTGTTTAAAGATCAGCCAAGTAACCCAAATTAGGTTCCACAAACTTATGTGGGATATCTTGAATTTCCCAGCATCAACACCATTCTGTCTGTGAATGTAGTTGTTAGAATTAGCTCTGTCCAAAAGGAGGTTGTACTTAATTCCTCTTGTAATACTGGTGATATCTCTGCAGTCCAAGCACACTACTGAGAGGTAGAAACACACAAACCTCATTGTTTCCTGCTGTGAGGAGGTTTCTCATGTTAAACCCTGAATTGTAGTTGTCTCTTTTGAGATTTCCCACAGCATTTCTCAATTCAGCTCTGGTTGTGTGATCAGCACTTGCTGTATTTGCAGCAGTATTAAATTCTCTTCCATCCCTGCCGCCATTTCCAGAGTCTTTGTACCACATCATATTACTTGTACTCGACTTGTTGCAACTAACCAGATGCATGATGGTAGAAGCCTGAGGCAGATACAGATATACCTGTTCTACTTGCTGGTCATTTAGATGCAATGCTGCTGTATGAAAGAGGGACCATCCATTATTTACCAATGCAACATTATCTCCAGCATTGTAATTTTTGTTATCATTTTTAAGAAGCTTTCCTCTCACTTTCTGAAATGCTTTGTGTGGGAGAAGGAACACATCTAGGTCTCTCGTTTCCAGAATGTGCCTGCCATCTTTATCCATGTTGGCTGAGTCTCTCGGTAGGTACTCATCATATTCAAATTTCTTAATGGAGTCATCAACAACTGGATCCTCAAAGAGTTCCATGTAAGGGAATTTAATTTTTGCCATATATTGTATATACTTTTTTATTATTATTTAGGAGTATGCTAATGTAGATACTCCATCATCAAGAATATATTTTTTATCATCAAAACATGAAAGACTTGTCTTGTTTATCTTACAAGTTTCCAACTGATGAAGTTCAGATCTAATCCCCTGCATTGTGTGGCATGTTTGGGTTTTAGTAAAAAGAATACTTTTGTAATCATCATGGCGAACTCTGTTTTTAAATACTTTCGCAGTTTTCCGATTTTTTCCTGCCGCTGTGATGTATGAATACATCTTGCTTTATAAACCCACTAACTCTACAATAGGTATTCCGGCTGCCTCATCTTTAAACTTTCAAATCACTTTTTTGTTGCTGTCATTAAAAATAGAACTGTCTGGTTTGTAATCTGAATTATCAAACATATCTTTGTGCTCCAAGAAATCCTTGTACACATAATCTGTCTTTATATGATATGAGAATGAATCAGTGTCAGTGAAAAGTAACTGTGCTTGACTACCGTATTTTCTCTTGATGAAGTTATAATGAAATTCATACGTCAATAACTTTGACATATCAAGAATGCACATACCAACATATGTGGGTCTGTTTAGCTCCAAGCTTGTTTTTTTCTATGGATGGCTACAAGATTTTCACTAAATATTTTTGAAGTGATGTAGCTTGGTCGAGCAACCCACTTAACCAAAGCATTCTGATTTGTAACAAGTTTGACATCAATTCTTTTTCTCAAGTTTTCCATCGTTTTCCCAAATACAGCATTGTTCATCAGTTTAAAAAAGTCCTTTTCAAATGAATTCTTAGCTTGCTGTCTCTTCTCAGTATTAAAGTTAATATATTCTTTCAGTGAAGGCGATTGCCTAAACCTGAGCATTCTATGTACCTTAGTCACTTTCAAACCTAAATCTAAAGACAGATGCAGATTCCTGTAATGAACAACATACTTTAAAATTTTCCTCAGATTTGGAAACAACTTTTTTATTGTTCCGACTGAACACTGAAATTTATCTCAGAGTTTTTTGCAATACTGTGAAAGATCTGCCTCATCTATATATTAATAAGCAAAAAGGTAAAACGTTGTGCAAGAACTCCTCCGAGCCCATTTCGCCGATCGCTTTGCTTTTTGGCATCGGCCCAGAGGACGGTTGGGAAGGGGTCGTAGGGTATTTTTCGTGACCAAATTTGACTTTGAAGTGACTTTTATAAACGTTTTTACGTTTTGGTGTTGGAAGGGACGGAACTCTGTCCCAACTCAAGTTTTGGCATACATGCGTGACATCGAAGAATAACGTGACGTAATTTCGTATTTTTATTCTCCCTCCAGCTTTTAGGTCCTCGCAAGTTTCAGTCAGCCTTCGTCCTATGATCGCATGGGTGGGTGAGGGAGAGGGAGATAGTTTGAGGGAATGGGGTGGGGGAGAGGGAGATGGTGGGAGGGGGTAGGGCGAGGGAGATGGTGGGAGAGGGTGGGGGAGGGGAGAGGGAGATGGTGGGAGGGTTGGGTGTAGGAGAGGGAGATGGTGGGAGGGAATGGGGTAGGGGAGAGGGAGATGGTGGGAGTGGGTGGGGGAGAGGGAGATGGTGGGAGGGAGGGTGGGGAGAGGGAGATGGTGAGAGGGGTGGGGTGGGGGAGAGGGAGATGGTGGGAGGGGATGGGGTGGGAAAGAAAGAGATGGTGGGAGGGGATAGTGGGATGGGAGGAGGAGAGGGAGATGGTGGGAGGGGATGGGGTGGGGGAGAGGACGATGGTGGGAGGGGATGGGTGGGGGAGAGGAGATGGTGGGAGGGGATGGGGTGGGGGAGAGGGAGATGGTGGGAGGGGATGGGGTGGGGGAGAGGGAGATGGTGGGAGGGGATGGGGTGGGGAGAGGGAGATGGTGGGAGGGGACGGGGTGGGGGAGAAAGAGATGGTGGGAGGGGATGGGGTGGGGGAGAGGGAGATGGTGGGAAGGGATGGGGTGAGGGAGGGAGATGGTTGGAGGGGATGGGGTGGGGAGAGGAGATGGTGGGAGGGGATGGGGTGGTGGCGAGGAGATGGTGGGAGGGATGGGGTGGGGGAGAGGGAGATGGTGGGAGGGGACGGGGTGGGGGAGAAAGAGATGGTGGGAGGGGATGGGGTGGGGGAGAGGGAGATGGTGGGAGGGGATGGGGTGGGGGAGAGGGAGATGGTGGGAGGGGATGGGGGGGGGGGAGAGGGAGATGGTGGGAGGGGATGGGGGGGGGGAGAGGGAGATGGTGGGAGGGGATGGGGTGGGGAGAGGGAGATGGTGGGAGGGGATGGGGTGGGGGAGAGGGAGATGGTGGGAGGGGATGGGGTGGGGAAGAGGGAGATGGTGGGAGGGGATGGGGTGGGGAAGAGGGAGATGGTGGGAGGGGATGGGGTGGGGGAGAGGGAGATTAAACTAGCCGTGCTTTGCAACCACAGATTGTGATGTTTGATTTTTTAAACTCTCTTCTCTCTCTCTCTCTCTCTCTCTCTCTCTCTCTCTCTCTCTCTCTCTCTCTCTCTCTCTCTCTCTTCTTTCTCTCTTCTTTTTCTCTCTTCTCTCTCATACACATCCACTACAAATACATTGAAGTTTACCAACACGTTATAATTGTACCAAATATTGTGGACAAAGCTTTTATTTTTATCCACTTTTCAACATGTAACAGTACTTACTCTTCTTTTATTATCAATGTGTTTGGTATTTCCAAGTCAGTCTGAGTTTGTATGTAAACATGCTATAAAATCTGTTTAATGGTCTCATACAGTAATATTCACACATCAGCAGTGATTTACTAGAACTCTTTAATAAGTTTAGTATCCCGTGCGTAGCACGGGTATCTGCTAGTTAATTATAATTTGTTCAGGGGCAAGAGGGTAATCATTGTGTAGTTCATGCAATTCCTTTGGATATTCCAGATCCACCTCCAATATAATACCATACTTGCTTTTGTCTGTAAATTTACCCAGGTCAATATTATCAATTTCATCAAGTCACTTGAACTGACCAGTAGGCAAGCTCTGACTCATTGCCCACCCATACAAGTTGTTTCCATCCAGGTAAGCAATGTATGAGATGTCCAACTTTGGGTTTTAATCAGGTAAATACTTGTTGTTACCTTTAGCATACCTGTGAGCAATATAACTAACTCCACCTCTAAGTCCCTTTTCAATAAATTGATACATGTCAACATCACTAAGTAACTGGAGCTCAACACCAGTCATTTTCAAACAAGCATCCCAGCTTAACCAGGACTAGTAAAGTAATGACAAGGATCTAATCTGTAGTACATCAGACAGGTTTCTCTGAAGTTTTCAAAGACATCTGTTAACAGTAAAACATCTGTTTTTAAGTACAAGTCATGGTAATCACCAAGGGTTTTGCAACCAAAGGCTTTCCAGACATTGACTGCATGGTTATATTCTTCTTGTGTAATTCCAGCCTCATTTACAGTTGAGTAAAAGTCTTCAATTGGGGGTAATTTATCTTCATCAAATCTTGAGAAGGAATCCATGTAGTCATATGGATACACACCTTTCTGAGTGACTAGCTTGATGTCTGGAAATTCTTGACTCAAAAAGGGATGAGCACTCAAATGCTTAGCCAATGCATCCAAACTGGAAGCCATGTATTGAAAAGAATCCAAGAAGACCAAGTGCTTTCCTTCCATAAAGGCCATATATTTCTCCATGTTGTTTGGAATGATATTAATAGGTAACCCAAATTTGCCTATTTGCTGCATTATAAAATGACTATCAAAGCCTCTCAGATTGTGACAAAAGACTGAAATCTTATCAGGCAATCTAAAATTGACATTACAGTCTTCAGGAGCACTACCTCTGAATTGCCCTGTAATGTGACAATGGTCACGAACTTTTTGAATACCTTTCTTGCTATCTTGGGTAAACTTTTGTTTACAAATGTGGCAACTGTCTTGACTTTTAAACAAAGCTTCATCTTCCTCAGTCATTACGAGAGGCTTATTGAAGTGTTTTTCCTTGACACTTTTACAGTACCCAACTTCCTCTAATACTGCTTCAATAAATGTGTAAACAGCATTAGGTCCCCTGTACAACTTCACTGGTTTGCTGTACTGTGGATCTATACAAACAAGCTTATAACCAAATCCACAATCAGTGTGCTTCTGGTACCTGTGCGTAAATGATTTTTTGTTATTGGGTTCTGGACCACTTATCTTTTCATTGATGGCTTCAAAATCAGCATAAATTGCAAAATGTGCTTTGAGTTGCTTGTGAAAATTAGTAAACGTGAGTACTGTTTCATTGGGCATTCTTATAGCTTGCATTCCATTAATTGCCAAACAGTCTGGCTTGTGTTTTTGGAGTACAGCTTCAGAACTAAAGCATTGAAGGCAGTGAAAACAGAAATACTTTTTAGCTTTACGTTTAGTTTGATTAAACATATAGCTGTTAAAGTCTTCAATTAAAATATAATGGTTGTTGTATAGCAGTATATACATCTTTCACACGCAAGTGTGATTGCTGCTCAGGGTTGTATAGGATATATATAGAGTATATTACACACACACACACACACACACACACAACTATATATATATATATATATATATATATATATATATATATATATATATATATATATATATATATATATATATATATATATATATATATATCAGTATATTACACACATCCTTGTTTTGGGTTATATACAATGGAAAAGGTCGTTTGTCTTAATAACCAAACACATTAGAGCCCTGGTTAGTCTGATTTTCAATTAAGGAATCTGATTGATGGTTACTGGAAATTTAATGCCAGAATAGTCAACTCTGTCAACATGTGGCTTGTACTTTCTGACTCATTCACCATTTTTGCCAGCTGGATATAAATGAACTAAATGGCACCACATGAAGCACTTGTCATCTTTGTTTTGTATGTTGAGGAGTCCCTTTTTTGAGTTTTTTTAAATTCTTTCAGCACTGCATACGAAGAGTCTCTGAGTGGCCTGTACACCGCTAAATTAATGAAATGATCTTCCACCTCATCTACTGTCCACCCAGACCCATGTGAAATCCAGGTATCTATTTTGTTCCAAATGCTGCTGTTTTACATTGTCATTTATAGATGTTACTTCTAAAGTCATAGATGTTACACTTACAGGAAAACTGCTAAAATAGGCACTTTGTATGATGCCAATTTTGGTAAACTTTACCTTTAACACTATATTGTATCTTAATCCCCTAATTCATTATCTTTTGCACGCAGAATGTGTGTAACAGACTGCTTGGTTTGATTGAGTTGGCCCTCAGGTGAACTGCTGTTCACAATATCAACTGTGTGGCTACTAGTTTAGTCTGTCATTGCTCTGTCAGATTCTCTAATTACCATTCTTATAACATAAATTTAGAAAACGATTTTCTCTGTATAAAATATATAAGAATGTATGAAGCAGCAAATGAAATGATCACACATCTAATTTACGATTTATACCAAGCCAGCCGTGATGGAGATATACATCATGCAAGACTTAAAAAAGAGTTTAAGGGTGCCTTCAATAGTAACGGTGACCTCATCGTAAGGGTAAGGTCTGAAGATGAAAAAAACTATCGCTGTATTCAAGTCCATAGGTTTGTTTGGGAGTGTTTTATCGGAAGAATCCCTAAAGGAATGAAAGTAGTTCATAAAGATGGTGACAAAACCAATAACAGTCTTGACAACACTTTGAAATACGGAATAGAGATTGCTCATATGTCAAATATAACAACTATAAACAATACAAAACATGTGCCATTATTGTTGAAACAGGGGAAAGAACAGTTTTGTACAGTTTGTATCAAATAAAAAAGACCCTTGGTATTAAACCAAAAAATGTCTACAAAGCTTATCGAGAAAGAATATCAAGCCGTGGTTATAAATTTAAATTACTTTAAAGATTGTTTGAGGAGTAAGTCTACGACTTTGAGGAATACTCATTTAATTTATACATTTCATAAACATTTCTAGTGGTGGTTTGTACAGGTCTGAGCTTTCAAGCTCTTTAATTTTTTTATATTTAGTTTAAGACGGCTTCATCATCTCGTAACAACCGCACTCTGGTTAACATGATTTTGTATTCTCTGTGGCAATGCTTAAGAATTTCCTTTTCTCCCTCAGCTTAAGGTTTTGGTTTATCACCTTTAGAATGACAGACACTACTGTCACACCTGCAACAAACACAGGAACAGCAGGAATCAGGGCTATTATGCCTGATGTTGTGAGGATACCTCTTGTAATAATTAGTGCTTTGTGAATCCCACCCAGTAATTTATAGCTTTTTTTATAAGCAGCAGTCATTCTGGTCAAGTAATTGTGTAGTTCATCTATTGTTTCTGGAAACAGTATTAATAAGGATAAATATTTTGATTGGACACAAACACATTGGAGTCTTTTGGTGTGATAATAAAAACCGCTGGTGCTGAACCTCCAGGTTTTGGCATATATATTAAATTTTTATTTTTTTAAATCGGGTTCGGACCCGCTACCTCTCGAGAAAAGAGGGGGGGGAAACACACACACACAAAAACACAAAAAACCAGGTTGGGTTCGAACCCACAACCTCTCGTAAAAACCAAGGAAAAAAAGTTTGTATGGGCACGTCTCACGATCGTCAGGACTTGCCAAGACTGTGCTACAAGTCACAGTAAAAGGAGGGAGGAGGAGAGGCAGACAAAAGGAAAAGATGGGAGGACAACGTCTCAGATTGGACAGGGATGAGGCTCAGCGAAGCCTTGAGACAGTCCGAGAGGCGAGAGGAATGGAGAGAACTATTTGCCAGATCATATGTGGTGCCCCAACGGTCGTCCAGACTACGGGACAAGTGAAGTGATATAAGTAACATTATCCCTCCAGGTTTTCTGGAGGTCCTACAGACTTTATCTGTGTGTGTGTGTCTGTCTGATCCGACTTCACGGCTGATTTCTCAAAAACTACTGGACGGATTTCCTTGACATTTTGCACACTAACTGGAAGTTAGGTCCGATTGAATGTATCAAATTTTCAGAATCAAGGCTTGAAGAGAAAGTGGTTTTTTTAAGGTCGTACACTCTACATCGCCTCCCCAAATACTCCATTCATGGAATGGCCAAATTGCGAAATGTGTGACGTCATCAACAATGTGACGTCATTTGCGAGTAGAGTTTTGAGGATAATGAATTCTATACATTCGGAAGCATTCTGAACACAAAGATAGTATCTCTGACACAGGTTGGTCACGTGACTTCGACTCCACATTCCAGCGAAATCCACCATATTTGCATACAATGAACAAAATATCACAGAGGGTGAAGAGTGACATTCCAATTTAATACAAATTATTTTTCATTGCGAATGTTTACAAACATAATGTCCCCATAAAATTTTCCCCTCAGATTTTACGGAAATTATTTAGGAACTACTTTGAGCGCGGACGTTGTTTACTTCGGAACGTGGGATGCGTAAGTGGGTGCATCCAAGATGGCTGCTAATGTTGATCAGTGTTTGCTTTGTCACAGCTTAAATGTCTCAAAGAAGATTCGTGTTGGAGCGTCAGTGTGGGCAAGAGAGGGTTTGTTGGAAAAAATCAGATCTCTCACCACCAGTGAAATTCTGAGAGAAATACTGGAAAGAACTGACTTTATTTGCCATGGTTGCCTGATCAAGGTAAACAGTGCCTATGAAACGGTGATAGAACTGCAGAAATACTCCAGTGCTCATGCGAGATCGCCAGTGAAATCGGTGGCGAAGAAGTTGAAACCTTCTTCACTGGAGAAATCCAGAATCCCCCTGATTGTCTTGCATCCATCTCAGCAACACTCATCGCAACATGAGAAGTCTAAACATGTGCGAAGAGTGTTGCTGCCACCTCCCACGCCATCTTCACCAGAGAAATCTAGGCTACCGATACGGGCATCACAGCAACTCGCCTCGCAACCTCCCGTGCAAGTGCAGGATTTCTCCTGGATTCAAGACAGATACATCCAGCAAGTGCAAGAGGAATGCTCTGCTTTGACTTTCCTGGACAATCCGTCTTGCCTTCGTGCACCAGGAAGGTTAGATCGTCTGAGGAGGAAAGACTTTCTCCTCGATTGCTTTGAAAAATTGAAACGAAGGTAATTCGGAATATTGTCAGTCTTATAATACTACAGTGCAAAGCTTTCTAGTGTTAAATAAAATTTATCATGTAAGGCATTGTAAGCTTTGCCAATACAAGCTTGCTGAGAAGATTGGGTTCATATTATGGAAATTATTTGGTCAACTATACTTAAAACTAATAACAGAAACAATTTAATTCATTGCAAGAACTGCATACCTGCTGCTATTCGGTGGCCACTCAGCACAGCTCAAAGTAACTGTAAAGACCTGTCTACATAATTTTATGGCTTGTTTTGTGTAAAATTTGCTGGCCATGGTATATGAATTGTTTTTATCATAATGCTTGGTAAAGAATAATAATCTTAAAAGTGGAGTGGAACATACTGAATAACATTAACATTCATTCATAGCATCATTACACCGCACTTTTTTGTGATTCACCAAATGTCTAAAGGTATGCGTATAATTTGAAGCCTAATACATCTCTTATCCTGCTTACAGATGCCCCTGTTTGCATGATGTGTTGCTGACTGCTGCAACCCCTCGACAGAAAGATGCAACAGATGTGTTGGTCGGGCCTTTTGCCATGGTGTTTGGCGTGCTCATGTTCCTCAGAAATCAGCACCTGTCTGCATTCCAGCGTGCCTTCTCACTGATCATGACCAAGGGTTGCCTCACTACTGAGGTGAGAACATCTTTAATAATCTTGCTCGTTATAGTTAATTTGATTATCTTCAAGGTAGCAATTGTCATTTTTTTAAACTCACAACACAGCATACAAAGCCTCTACAAATATTATAAGAAAATTCAATGTCATATAAAGTTCTTATGTGCACTTTTAGGATTTTCAAACTTTCTTGATTCAACATAAACAACATTCCAAAGCAAAACAAAAGCATTTACAGGAACTTCCCTTCCACTCCATCTTGTCTAGAATATATTTTCCAAACATTGCAGGAACTTCACAGTCTGACACTGTGACAGCAACTAAAGAAAATTATGTTATGTGCTGAGGTATGGTGCTTGGTTTTGTTATATTCAGCAAACCATGCAAAAGTATTTGAGGAATTTCAAGGCTATGTTTTCATGTCAAAACATTTTCAGTTCATTGCCCTTAAAACTGTACATACTTATGAAAACTATCTCTATACATTTGGATTGATAAAGACTGACTCTCTCTCTCTCTCTCTCTCTCTCTCTCTCTCTCTCCCTCTCTCCTCCCCCTCTCTCTCATTCATTTAGCATGCATGATGTGTGTATATACTTTAAAACACTGAAGACAATTATGTACACCTGTTGAGAAAAATGGTAAAACATTATTTAGGACAAGAGATGTAAGTAGCCCCAGTAGAAGCAGAAAAGATTTAGAAAATGGCAGAAGTAACTAATAGATGAACATGAAGAAAGTAGGGCATTGTGAAAAAGTTAGGAATGGAGACAATTACTCATGTTTTCCTGATTGGGTGAGGAATGAAAAAGAGTTACAGAGTGGACTGAGGAATAGTTTAGCAGTTTTCTTTAAGTAGGACTGGCTGATTCAGAGGGGAGGGAAAAATTACACTGGTTTCCCAGGTTTTATGGACTAGCTGAAGATGTCTTGCTAGTTTTTATTGAACACCGACATAAAATTATTTAATTGTACTTGATGAATAATGCCCTTATACTATTAAGTTCCAATGTTTCTCTGCTTCAGTGCCATTTGATGTGCAACAAACTTGGGCTCACGGCAAGAATCAACTAGTTGGATGAGTGTAGAAAAAAACCCTGCCAAAAAGCCACAGAAGTTGTTGAATCATGCAGCCTTTGCAATCTGGTCGGAGACAATCTTGACATTGTTATTCGTCCCAGATCTGCTTCCTCTAGCTATCCAGTTCAGTTCTGCCATTATTTTGGACTCATCTTGACATTCTAAAGACTTTCCTCAGAATTGGTTGCAAACAGCAGTACCATCCCCCCACAAATCAAAGAAGAAGACCTTTCTCCTGCTAGATTTCTCCTCAATGATGAGGAAAGATCTATGCTTCTGAATTCATATGGAATTCTCCTGGGCAGACTGATGACAAAGCATCTCCTAGCATTTGATTGGTTGAGAAAGTGTCTACCACAGCACATTCCCCATTCACTGGAACACATCGCAGAGCAAAAATCCACATTCATCCCACTGAAGTTGATTCTCAAAGATGAGAAGTACTACGAGGATTGTGTGAATATCCTGCGGGAATCCAATGACATGCTGCATGAGATATTCAGAGGTGAGTAGACTTCAGTGTCTGCAAAATATGACTTAGATATGATTATACCCTGTACACTATCTTGATGCATCATCACACAAGGAGGGCAAAGCCCATACGACTCACATGCTTGACCTTGATCTTTATATGACCTTGACCTTCGTGTGACCTTCAAGGTCAAGGTCAAACAACTAAACCTACCAATGACATCATACACAAAGAAATGCTTTACACATTTTTCCTACCCCCAAAAATGTGACCTTGACCCAAGGTCAAGGTCATCCAAGGTCATGCAACACAAAGCTGTTAATTCAAGACATAGGAAGCACAATGGTGCTTATTGGCACTTTCTACCATGAGATATGGTCACTTTTAGTGGTTCACTACCCCATTTTGGTCACATTTCATAAGGGTCAAAGTGACCATGACCTTGATGATATGTGAACAAATGTGTCTCATGATGAAAGTATAACATGTGCTCCACATAATTATTAAGTTTGAAACAGTTATCTTCCATAATTCAGAGTCAGGGTCACTTCAAAATATGTATACAATCCAACTTTGAAGAGCTCCTGTGACCTTGACCTTGAAGCAAGGTCAATCAAACTGGTATCAAAAGATAGGGATTATTTTGCCCTATATACCATGTATAGGTCAGGTATCCAATCTCAAAAACGTCAGAGAAAATTGAGAAAATGTGAAAAATAACTGTTTTTTAGACAACATTTATGGCCCCTGCGACCTTGACCTTGAAGCAAGGAAAAGTCACTATGTATGTTTTTTTAGGCCTTGTCATCATACACCATCATGCCGCATTTGGTATTGATAGACTTAATAGTCTCCGAGAAAAATCCAACGTTAAAGTTTTCTGACGCCCGGACGCCCGGACGCCCGGACGGACAAAAAGGGTGAGTACATAGACTCACTTTTGCTTCGCATGTGAGTCAATAAATGGCCTTTTCTATTGTGGGAGTACCATTCTATAACAGTAAAGTGGAAGAGCAATGCTTTTGAACATGTTTAAAAGCTGTACCGAACTGGGTGACTTTATAAAGGTAAGAGAGTATATGGGTTGAATCATGTGTTTCTTATCACAAGTCAGTTGTTCGTTGATGGGCCTACAATTTTATGAAAATATTGATTTTTCAATCTTGCATCAGTAAAGAATAGGCTAGCCAGCCTGACCATCAACCCTCTCGCCCAATTTCAGAACTTACACATACAAGTAGACTAATTCCATCCTCTGTGAGTCCAGCTATATATTATCTTGGTCAGATATGATTAAATTATATATGCAGCCAAACTTAGCACATCCAAAATAATGAAACCTTTCAGGTGCCGAACAAGAAGCAGCACTGGCAGAAAATCCTCCCGTCTTCTTTGGAGACCAGTTGACAAGAGCACGGCTACATGGAGCCAGGACTCTCCTGACTTTGGCCCCAACGCAGCTTGAACAAATCGGATGCATTGGCCCTGTCGTGTGTACTTTCTGGCACATGAAGCAAGATTTTCTAGAGGTAACCTTTAACAGGAAAATCTATCTTTAGTAATTCAAATTCATAACTGGCTGATAATGATGTTGTTTGTGAGGTTGCAATATATTTAAAATAAATGAAAATAGAGACAGGTGTGCAAACATTCTACTAATAGTAATACCATGTCTAGATCCACATTGAGTTTCAATGAGTGATGGGTGTGTGTGTGTGCCAGAAATCAATAATGCACATTTATTGAAACTCCCCTGTATAATACTATTAGTAGCTCCGTCTAGGTGAATGCAAGTGTCATTTTCTATGTGTAAGTACATTTCAAAATAAAGTCGTATTCAATTTATTAAAACTCTATCCAGTTTTGGTATAGTTACACCTAGTTGTTTTTCATTGCTTTTGGAAATATGTCATGTATGCCACTTTTGTGTGAAAATGCTACATAGGTAGAGACAATTTTATGTATAGACACTTTTGATACTGTATCTTTTAACCAAGCATTGTACAAGCAAGAACTGGATAGATGATTTTATAAATGGAAAATTGCATGACAGTGCTAAAGTTTTCCTAAAAGAGTACCTAGCCATCAACTCATCTTGCTGTCTCACCATACATTAAGGTATGGTTGAGCAGGAGTAATTGTCGCAATGGGGTGGATTGATGGGCAGTTAATTTTACACTCCTTGTATGCACAATATCTATCTCTATTCTACCAGGCTTATTTATTCAAAATAAAAATAAAACACATTGCATTCTAAAACAGTGCAAATGCCAGATTTATTGACAAGTGGTCACCAACCCTCAATCAGACATAATACTTGTTACACAAACTGACAAAGAGCTTATTCAAATTTGTCCCTGCTTTTCTTTTGACATTTTGCAGTTCTTTGCATGTTCAGTTTCTGTTCACATACAAATTAACACCTATAGCATTTTCCTGGGAACAGGATAGAAATATATAGGTGTGCAGCTCTGATCATGGGTACACTAAGTGTTGCTCAGAGTGAAAACAATGAAATACAAAAGTTTGAGTTTTAGAGCAAGACCTGTTGTAGATAGACTTTTAAAGGCATAAACATTTTGTCACAAATATTCTACTCAACTTGTATCATTGGACTCAAGTTTGACATTAGATTTGGAGCATGTGATAAGATATGTGATGCGCTCTGACGAAGGGTACACAAAGTCGCTGCAGCGAACCGGCTCTAAGGCGAGCAGCGCAGGTTGACCTAATTTTTGGCTATTTTGGGATATCTCCATTTTTAGCATCTATAGACCCATTTCTATAATATACATAAGTATTATAGTCAGATTCGATCATTTTATTGATACAAAATGACATTAAAGGCTGTAATTATGTCCAATTATAAGCTACAGTTCCCGAATTTTGACGCTACGTGACCGCACACTCCCTCAAACAAAGCCCTGCATGGCGCATACCGATGGAAAGTTCAGCGTTGGCTCTGTGACGTCATTTCATTCATAGAAACCTTCCGCGGGAAGCGTGGAGGTGTAAGCCTTCCAAATATGGTAAACAGAAGCTGACATTTAAACCAATCAGAGCAAGCTACGCATTTTCCCCTTGGATACCTGAAAAGACGCCTCTTACGATTGGCTGAAACGCACCAGGGGAAGTTACTCTTCCATGCTCTGTGTCGATGTGTGGACGAAAAACATGGCTGAACGAAAGCAAAAACGTCTTGCTTCACTTCTAAATCAAAGCAATGCCGCAAATTTGTCTGGTGAAGATCAAATCGAGCTTCAGAGTCTCATCGAAGAGTACTTCATTGAAGATCCAGCCAAAGATGAAAGTGACTCTGATGAGGAAACGGACTGCAACGCCGGCGATTTTGACACCGAGTCGGAGAAAGAAAGCGACGCTGAAGACGATGCAGCACCACTAATTCACGAGGAGGTAGTGACAGTTACCGGAGAAGCTCACAGTTCTTGTGAAGAATTCCACAACCTTGCTGGAAATTTTGCGTTTCCAACTGTCGAAGCAGTTGAACAATTTGCATGCAAGTAGCAAACAAATCAAAGTTGCGGCCGAATGTGATGTGTGCCCAGAGGAGAGAAGGGGGTGCATTGCCCAGTTCACTCATCAGGAGGTGGTGGATTTTCAACTGAATCTCTATGGTATGACAAAAGGTGAGATCAATGTCTTACAGCTCAGGAGTTTAATTTTTTATTTGGTCATGGCATGAATTAGCAATGTGCATGTTCTTTTTTCTCTTGATATTAAATTTCTTTTTTAATGAATAGAGTGGCAGAATTAATGATAATCCAGTGCATTATGCTGATGATGTATATTTTTTGTTTGATTAATATTTTGTATGCAAGTCACTACTAATATTTACACATCACCTCACGATGGTTGTAAAATGCTGCTATTCACTGCAATGAAAAGAGTATGTATTTGGAAAGCAAAATGTGATTCTAATTTGTGATTTTGTGAGCATTTATTATAATGATGTTAAACTGTGTACCATTTTGATAGTTTTATCTTTGTTTTCAGATGAAGTGGACATGATTGTCATGGGGGTTTTTAGTGCCAACATGGCACAGGGCCCCTACACTGAAAGCAGCAAGAAGGGAGCTCAGAAGAAGGAACGCGAGAAGACGAGGGTCACCTACACAATCCTGAATCGACTTGTCTGCAAAACTACATTCATGTTTCTTACTGGGTGAGTTATGTTCTGGTAGTGTTATATTTAGTTCAGTTGCTGCCCTACACATACACCACTGGGTGTACTGGTTAATGATGATGATGATATTTAGTTCAAGGGCGCCTGGTCGTAAGAGCCCCTATATTGTTTGTGAAGAACGGTGTTATAATATTGAATGTTTTGTCCTGTTTGTCCCTTCAGAGTGTATGTGTGCTTGTTTAAAAAAATTGTGCAATGTTTTGCAGTGTTGGAGACAAGAGGTTGAGAAACCTAATGGCCCATTTCAAGGAGCAAGGTGGTCCCTGTCCTCGGCAAAGTAAACGAGGGGGCAGAAAAAACAACACGAAATCTTGGTGATGATGAAACGGAGTTCAGGATGTTGACGGATGTCCGCGCTGTGAGAACTCTCAGGGATGCTCTTCCTCCTGTCATCCCACCACCTGGTTTGTCCAGGGAAAGGAAACTGTATTTGTTTCAGAACATCAGGGCTTTTGTCACTCCAGACAAACAAGATGTGTTGTGTCCTCACCCCGATGTTTGAAGAAAGAACACAAAAAACACAAACAAACAAACAATTGAATACAAAGGTGTGAATTATTATTTCAGTGTAAACAATTATAATGCTAATAATAATTATTATTCTCTGGACTTAAAAGTGAAAATTGTGGATTTGAAAACTGTGGATTTGAGACACTGCCTGTCCGGCTTAGACATGTTGTGCTTTGGTGTGGTGATTTATCGCCGCAATCTGGATTATTTATATTCCACAATGGATATATCCTTCTGCTTCAAATGATTTTCCTCAACATAAGCCTGCAGCTGCATCTCCATGCTTTCCAGGCAAGTGAATTTGAATGTTCAAATGTTGGTGAACATGTTGCATGGAATCCATGTTTTGCTCGTTTGTTTGTTTGGTTTAAAACAAACATTTTTAAATCATTAATAATTATTGTTCAATTTGTTGTTATTATTATTATTAATCATGCCATACTAGATCATAATCATATTTTATGATTGTTTTCAACAACAGTTTAGTACATGAAACCATTAGAGTTGTTTCCATGATTGTTTTTTTAAGTCATTTCTGTCGCGATTTTTTGGTTTGAACGCCAAAACATGGTACTTTTTAAAGGCTGTTGTAACAAAAATGTAGGTATCCAGCATAGTAGTTTGCACTTAAATTTATTTAGAGATATATGGCCAACATAACTGCCAAGTTTCATTGACTTTGGAGAAGTTTAAACCCCTGTTGCTAAGGAGTTTTTGTGCATACCCAGTTGTTTGTCTTTAAACGGCGATTTCTCAAAATGGCGGTTCATACATATGTCGACTTTAAAACAGTTTTACTCAACTTAGAATTAAGCTACAGAAATAAACCTTACACCACCAGAAAGCTTATTTCTTGTAGTTTCTTGTGGTACCAAGCACTACATTTAGCCAAAATTTCACTTTGTGTACCTTTTGTGGGAGTGCATCACATATACATGAATTGATGACAGAACACTTAGGCGTACAAATTGTGATGTTCACAGCTAAAGTTGGCTTCAAATGGAACACAAGAAGCTCACAATGGTATGGTGAGATTATAAAAACCGCTGGCGCTGAACCTCCAGGTTTTGGCACAACAACAAAAAAAGATCGGGTTCGAACCCGCAACCTCTCGAGAGAACTATTGATGCATTCAACATACATCTTTGACGGTACTACTATTGACCGCAATACCCCGCAATACCCCGCAATACCCACAAATATACCGCAATACCACCAAATATGCAACTCGTACTTGCGTCAAATCGCCGTAGTTTGATGTTTGCTTCGTCCAAAGAACATACGTTACATAGACATAAAGAAGCGTCACTCCGCGATTTTAAGCAAGACGAGATTTAGAGTTGCGTCCCTTGTTTTGGTTGGCTGGCAGGCGAAATCAATGCTTGGAGCGATTATGCTCTAGCTACCTATTTTATGAGCCAGTGAGTCTCTCAAATTGACAATAAACTGATGACTGCTCTAGTGTTTAAACTGCCAAGACTTATCCGACAGGCAAATGAAGACAACGAGTTTAGATCTGATAGGTGGTCATTCAATGATCATAGTATACTATGTTTGGCCAGAAAACAACATTGAAACTGATGCGATGTTTCGATATCCTAATACGCTCAAAATACTTCTACTCAATTTTGAGACACATGGGTCGCCAAAAACCATACAAATTCAACTAAACTTTCGGACCGATACACAGAAGCGACCGCATCACGAAGGGACGTAACTCTCGGAAACAGTCAAACTACGGCGATCGCATTAGATCAGTCTTGGCAGCGTTCAGCGGGCTAAGTAAACATCAAACTACGGCGATTTGACGCAAGTACGAGTTGCATATTTGGTGGTATTGCGGTATATTTGTGGGTATTGCGGGGTATTGCGGTCAATAGTAGTACCCAGATTTGATAAATTAATGCTGTTCAAGGGTTACATTTTCGAAACGAAACAACCCGCATCGTAAAAAATCCTTCTGTCTCCTTCACCAACGTTCTGGAAATTATTCATTCTCGCATGGGTTCCCCGAAACTCTAAATGACGTCAATCTAAAAAGATACCCATAATTTCTGCTGTTACGTCAATTGAAATGTTGAGACAGAAAGCTTCTAAGTGGGACTGAATTTCAGATCGTACATGCAAATGACGTCATGCTATTAATGACGTCAAATTTGGCTTTGCCGTCAAATGTCATTTCAATAATTTTTCGACCGGTAATTTCGAGAATACGACCTTAGAAAACCACTTTCTCTTCAAGCCTCGATTCTGAAAATGTGATACATTCAATCGGACCTAACTTCCAGTTAGTGTGCAAAATGTCAAGGAAATCCGTCCAGTAGTTTTTGAGATATAAGCCGTGGAGACGGGACAGACAGACAGACAGACAGACTAATAAAGTCTGTAGGACCTCCAGTAAACCTGGAGGGAAAATTTTAAACAAGAAGGGCAAAGCCCATACGACTCACATGGTTGACCTTGACCTTTATATGACCTTGACCTTCAGATGACCTTCAAGGTCAAGGTCAAACAACTAAACCTACCAATGACATCATACACAAAGAAATGCTTTACACATTTTCCCTACCAAAATACATGTGGCCTTGACCCAAGGTCAAGGTCATCCAAGGTCATGCAACACAAAGCTGTTAATTCAAGACATAGGAAGCACAATGGTGCTTATTGGCACTTTCTACCATGAGATATAGTCACTTTTAGTGGTTCACTACCCCATTTTGGTCACATTTCATAAGGGTCAAAGTGACCATGACCTTGATGATATGTGAACAAATGTGTCTTATGATAAAAGTATAACATGTGCCCCACATAATTTTTAAGTTTGAAAGAGTTATCTTCCATAGTTCAGAGTCAGGGTCACTTCAAAATATGTATACAATCCAACTTTAAAGAGCTCCTGTGACCTTGACCTTGAAGCAAGGTCAACCAAACTGGTGTCAATAGATAGGAATTGCTTAGACCTATATACCACTTGAAGCTAAGGTTGCCATTCTCAATAACGTGGGAGAAAATTGGGAAAATGTGAAAAATGACTGTTTTTGAGACCTCATTTATGGCTCCTGACATTGACCTTAAAGCAAGGTCAAGTCACTATGTATGTTTTTTGAGGCCTTGTCATCATACACCATCATTCCACATTTGGTGTTGATAGACTTAATAGTCCTGAGAAAAATCCAACGTTTAAGTTTTTACGCGCGGACGGACGGACGGACGGACGGACGGACGGACGGACGGATGGACGGACGGTCGGACGGACGGACGGACGACACGGCTGAGTACATAGACTCACTTTTGCTTCGCATGTGAGTCA
>JAWQFJ010023861.1:0-15244 GCA_034096865.1 Theodoxus fluviatilis | reverse complement strand
TTTCAGAAACAGACAAAGAAAAAGATATTGTGAGATGGGACTATTCCATTCCTATGATCCACCATGGACTAGTGGGAAGTAAACAGCGTGCACAGCGTCATGTGACGTCAATGAAACAACACATAGCTGCAGTATGTCAGACCTGCTACTTCCAGATCAGAAGAATTAGTTCTATCAGAAAATTTCTCACAGTAGATGCTACTAAAACTCTGGTCACTTCCTGCATTCTGTCCAGATTAGAGTATTGCAACTCTCTTTTGATAGGCTGCCCTGACTCTACTCTCCAACCTCTGCAGAAAGTCCAACACTGTGCCGCCCGCCTCATTTTTAGAGCGCGTCACCGACAACCCTGCACTCCTCTCATGAAAGATCTCCACTGGCTGCCTGTTTCTGAACGTATCAAGTATAAGACTGCATGTCTCTGCTACAACATCATCTCTGAATCTGCACCTGCCTATCTCTCTGATCTGGTGTCTCTGTACACCCCTTCTCGCTCACTCCGCTCTTCTGCTGACACTCGACTCCTCCGCCAAGGTCGCTTCAAGCGCAGAACTCATGGCTTTCGCTCTTTCTCATACTATGGCCATCAACTGTGGAATTCTCTCCCTCACAATATCCGACACTCTACCTCCATCTCTTCCTTCAAATCCAACCTCAAAACCTACCTTTTTCAGCAATATTACTTGTGAATTTGTTAGAATCCTGCCGCACCCCCCCCCCCCTCCTCTACCCCCAATTACATCTTGACATCTGTGTAAATATTTGTATAGTATATTGTCAGTCTGACTGTGTACATCTGAATGCATGTGTTTGACTATGACTGGATGACTAAATGTATAGACTGTGTGTTGTATGTTTATTTTTGTATATGTATTTATATATGTTACGCGCTTAGAACCTCGGGAAAGGCGCTTTATAAGTATAATAAATTATAATTATAGTAGGCCTACACCCTGTGTGTGATCTGACAGGCAATAGCAAGACAAACCCGAACATCGTCAGCTCGAACGCCTGGTGGAGACGTCTGCACCTTGTGTGCCAGCTGTTGACAGTCGGACATGGCGGCGCTGTGTGGAATGCTTAAGGAAAGAGAAGTGGCCTGGGAAGACAGAGGAATGTGTAGAGCCAGACAGTTTCCCTCAGCATGGCTCTATCTCACTGTGTCAGCAGGTAAAGGCCGCACGGGCTTCGTCTGGAGGTCAAGGTCCTGATTCCGAAGAGAAGGAGTAACAGTCCGCCAGGGTTGATGACATTGACACCGACAGTGGAGATGACATTGACAGCGACAGTGGAGAGCGAGGAACAACATTTGACTCCTGTCTTCCAACACAACACCGCCACCAAGCTTGTGCCATTCAGCTGGAAGAATGTGCACGTACTGAGAAACGAGCTACAATCAAAACTGTTTTCATTCATTCGTGATTAAAACTGAAATGTCACAGAATACAGAGAGGTTGTCTTTCGACAATATTTAGGCGACTGCTTGAGTGTATGTGTCTGCGCGGGCGCGCGCGCGCGCGCGTGTGTGTGTGTGTGTGTGTGTGTTTGTGTGTCTCTTCAGCCATCTAGCGTTTCGTATCCCCCCCCCCTCTCTCTCTCTCTCTCTCTCTCTCTCTCTCTCTCTCACTCTCTCTCTCTCTCTCACTCTCAGGACAAAGACTGTCTCTAGAGAATATAATGCGAATCATGAGGGAGAACAGAATACTTCGCACCAAAAATATCAATTGCGTAGAAAACGATCTTCATTCGATGAGAAAATGAGGACGACAACGACGACAGAAGAAACACGTAAAAGACGTAGACCACGACCAGTAAAGCAGAACTATCGCAGGCAGGAACAGCAGCAGCAGCAGCAGCAGCAGCAGCAGCATGAGTAAAAGAAGAAGGAACAGGGGAACCAGAAGTTTCAGCGGGAGATGCAGTAAGAGCAAGCGTTTCATAGGATTTCGAAGGCATTAGAACAGGAAGGAAGAGAGAACTGAATTCTGCCTGTACGACCGACGGGTACGAGCGTGTTTAGTGAGGGCTTCCCTCTGGATAACGGTGACCGTACAAGAAGTGAAACCAGTTATGGGAGTGCTGGCAGGAAGGTGCCATAAGCATTGCTTGGCTTCAGTAATGCATGGCTTTTGCCCTTGGTACATTTTGCGGTGTTTTGAGATGTTTAATCTACTTGGATTGTTGCGACTTTGAGGGGGCGAGTCACTCCCCCTCCTCACCCTCCCTCCCCGCCCCCTCCCCGCCCCCTCCCCGCCTCCTCCCCGCCCTCTCCCTCCCTCCCCGCCCCTCCCCATCTCTCTGCGACTGCAGCTCGCGTTGTCGCTGTGCAAGAGCGATTGCTGATGTTGACTCAAGGATAGGAATCGTCGACTGCAGTTAGGCGTTGTTGTGTGCTCTTGAAACTCATTACTATAAACTGTGTTGCCGGTTAGATGAGCCACCGAGAAGGAAATAATGTCTCGGAGTTGCTCCATCGGGCCAATTTGTTTGAAGGCGTGGGAGCACCTACAGATATGACTAATATGTTTTGTTACCGTGGACTCCTCCCGAGAGGTAGGCAAAGGTTAACTACTTTGGACAACTTTTCGACATAGTCAGTTTGGTTGTTGACATATAATGTTTTCCCGTTGACAAAACTTGTTATTGTAACGAGTTCACAAACTGCTCACCATGGGTGTTACGCTCGAGACGTACCGACTGCGCATTGGAGCACATTTCGCTCGCACAAATCACCTTAGAACGAAACGTGAACGGCGCGCAGCGTGCACTACCCGCAGCACCGAGAGTTTTGAGCAGAACAATCACCTTCTGGAAGAGTCACAAAGTGAACCGTGCTCAAGTCCGTGGCAGTTGCGCTTCTCGCGACCAAGAGCTCGACTAGGACTGCCACTGGTCGCGTTGTTCGCGTCACTTTCAGTCGCGAGCACACTCAGGCCTAGATGAGAGTACTGCCCTACGTTCAAGACGCCTAGCATATACAAGTCTTTGAAGGGTGTGTGTGTGTGTGTGTGTGTGTGTGTGTGTGTGTGTGTGTGTGTGTGTGTGTGTGTGCTTCATTAACCTTGACATGTTTTATTTCAGGTATGAATTATCAAAGTGACTCCATACAGGGTGAGGACTGCACCGTTTGACGGTGTTGCTGAAGACGTATCGAGTAATTTGCTCTGTGTCATGCAGTATTTTGCTCCTTCTTTGAGGACGGGGTGGGGAGATGGTTCGTGATATTTTGGGTGTGTGGATGGAAGAACGGGGAGGGGTGGGAGGTGTGGGAGGTGTGGGTCGAGGGATTTGGCAAGTTTTGTGTGGTGGCTTTTTTGTGGGTGGGTTCGTTTGCTTGTTTTTGGAGGATGGGGATATTGTTGAATTATCTTAATTAATGGCTTGCACTCACAAACAAACATGTTTTTTTCTTATCTTGATTTGTGCAAAACTTGGGATATCATTAGCTACACATGGCAGTGCTTTGAATAGCTAATAGTTGTTAACGCTATGTATCCATCACACAACTAAGCGAAATTTTGCACTTGAAAAGATCGATGTTTACTCTGCACATGTATATACATTCTCCTCTAGACAACCCATGAACCAGTAGTCTTTGAACGGGCATTCCAACGAGTTTTCCCTCCTGCACGGGGCAGTTGAAGCGGAGAAATTTTGCCACTGCATACTCCTCCTTCGATGGCTTCTCTGTCTCCTGAAAAACAACCACCACATGTTTAAGCGCTACAGAATCGCAAACTCAGCGTTCAGAATAACTGTCTGCTGCTACAGCTGTTATCCTCAGCAGACATGGCCGAGGCCTTTGTTCAATACGACCGTTTCGTCTCAATAGACTGTGACATCCTCCTCACATATCGACTCGAGGAAGATGACAAAATGAGGCATGTTCACACAAAAAAGCAGTGAAGGGAAAGTTTGCCATACCTCGTCTGCCTTCCTTTTCGACTTTCTGCGTTCTGTCGCCATTATCGTACGTGGACTTCGCTGTTGACTAGAAAATCTGAATCATTTTCATTGGCTGTTAGCTTGAAGAGAGTGATCTCCCTTGCATACATCTATTTACATTCTATTACACTTGAGCGGCGCGAGTTCGTCCTTCAGCAAGCAGCTCTTTTGACCATTCTGAACGCAATACAGTATGACTCAATCTTTAGAGTATAGTGATTTCTCTTACTTATTCTGGCATTAGACATAAGCAAAACATACAGGTGTCTCCTACTTGAACGTGATCTCTGAAAAATGAAACTTTCATTTCATCTACTGATGTAGATAAATTTTCTGGTGTTTCCCCTTGTCTCTTGTTTTCTCGTTTCCATCGCCTCTGCATGACACGAAAACTCGACATTCTTCCCACTCCCTCGCACCTTCATCCTTATCCTTCTCACCCTCACCACATTCTCTCTCTCCCCTACTCCTTTAGTCTACCATCTTAAGAGGAAATGAATATTTACATTCATAATCACACGCGCACACACACAAACACGCACGTATGCGTGATTTATTTGACTGAAACATAATTTGTAGAGCCTCTACTGAAAATTCCTACTAAATAATAAATATTGATATACTATCACCTCCTTTTCGTTCTCGTCCATCTCGTCTTTGTCGTCATTTTTGTTGTCGTCTTCCTCCTGCTGCCATTCGATCCTTCTCGATCCTTCTCCTGCTACTTCTCCACCTCCCATATATAACTGCTCCTTTTCCACTTCCCTGTCGTCATTGTTCACCATCAATACCAACGACCACATAGGCAAAACAATAAGCGATCCTCCACTCACTGCTACCACCACCATGTATTACCACAACGTACATGCCACACCACCAGCAGCAGCGGCGGCGGCGGTACCAGCAACTTTAATGCAGCATCACCACCACCACCGCCGCCGCCACCACCACTACCACCGCCGCCGCCACCACCACTACCACCACCACCACCACCACTACCACCACCACTACTGTCACCACCCCTACTAATGATTGGGGAACATTGCTGTGACTCCAGTTGCCGACAAGTTTCATTATTCGTCACAACTGGACTCTCCAACTGCTGTCTACCTTCAACTATGCGTCAGCATCTTCACCCTCCACTGAACTTACTTGCTCCTCCCCCTTCAGAGACTGTTTCGTCTTGTCCCCAGGAGGTGCGAAGATAGCCTCCATTGGATTATGAACTGTGAGGACGCTGGTTCTGTGTGTTTGTGAATTGTGTGTTTCCTTCACTGGAATCTTGGACTTTGGACTACATGTCAAACGGGTATGAGCTTTATGATAATTTGTTCTCACACTTTTGATTGACGTGATGATTCACAATTTGACTTGATCTGCATTTTGTTTGTAGTTGTGAAATTGTAGGTTAATGAGTGCAAGTAGCAATGTTTTTCCAGCTGTCTTTAATCGATTTTCATTAAAGTAGAAAATACCAATTTCCTTAATAAAAATTCAATATTAATTCCTTCCCCACAAATGGCGAGAGTGACGTATGCGTCACCTGGCGTGTGCAATAGCCCCTAGACACAGTTTCTTGTTTTGTTGGAATCACGAGTAAGAAGTACTGATGATAAAATCAATGTCTCAGCATGTGCAAGTGTGACAACATCACTGATGGATAAAGAACAACCCAACCCAACCCAACCCAACCCAACCCAACCCAACCCAACCAAACCCAACCCAACCCAACCCAACCCATCCCAACCCAACCCAGGACCGTGTTGGAAATGTCGGGGCTCCTGGACTCCATCAGACTTATCAGTCTTCGCCCACCCATGCTTTGTGATGCCATGTGACAGCCACCCGCAGGAACCGCGCTTTTCATCACATTGGCAATCTCCTGGTTAATGCGCGGGCATCACAGTAACTGTATCGCATTTGCTGTATGTGAGCGTGCATGAGAAACAAGGTTAAATTATGAAAACAGTTTTCAAAGAAAACACCGAGGAAAGTTTTCAGCGCTTTAAGTCATGTAAACGTTTTTCTTATATTTACGTTGGTGTAAAATAAAACGCAACAGATATCCCCTATGAACATGCTTTTTTCTGGAATATGCATAAATGAAAATAATGTTGTAGTTGAAATATCTCATTTTGACACTTCATAATTTAGCTTTATGGATGGGTTGAAGAAGCCTCAGTTATGGTGCGCTTTGGCACGTCACAAACGTTGAAGCAACACTCACCAGTCACACAGTCACACAGTCACACAGTTACACAGTCACACAGTCACACAGTCATACAGTCACACAGTCACACAGTCACACAGTCACACAGTCACACAGTCACAGTCACACAGTCATACAGTCACACGAAGGGGAAGGTGCATCATTGTGTTCACCTTAGACATGTACATTCATACTCGTTCATGCGCACACAGGATTACAACAGAGGGTGAGCACACAGGGTAGCAGCCGATAGGTAAATGCAAGATACAAATACTTCAGATTTCTCACATCCCAGGGATTGAACCACGGCACTGAGCCTCGCACATGATCAAGCGCCAAATCTTGCTCGCCTTAATGTACTCCGCCTGTCAAAAGACAGGGTTTCTATAGGCGAGTAGAGGCTGAGGAGTTGACTATGCACCCTGTATTGTCACCCTGAGTGTGCAGTGGACGAGTATGACTGTATACATGTCTAAGGTGAACATCTTTAATGCATCTTCCCCTCTGTGTGACTGTGAGAGTTTTGGTTCCATGTCTATGACGTGCCAAAACAAAATAGTCATCCCAACTGGAGCTTTCTCAACACATCCAGTATGTTTACTATATAGATCACCAGTTCCTGGCAGCCCCATCTCCAGTAGTCTCCCCTCTTGCATGAGTACATAGTCAGCTCCTCGACCTATACTCGCCATCTTATGAAGAGCGGAATTAGGCGAGCAAGCTTTGGCTCTTGATTGTGTGCGAGGTGTAGTGCCGTGGTTCAAATTCTGGAACGGGAGAAATCTGCATTATTAATATATTTTCATTCACGGCCTTAATCGTATTCCATTGTGGCCACGATGACATGCATGTATGCGCTGAATGACTAGTATGTTGTGAAGGTGCTGGAATGTACTAGAATGTCCTGGTGGATTCCAGCTTTGACAAACCTCCTCGGCAAGTCCGTTCCCTATAGTTACGTGACGTAATCAGGGTGAATGCGTCTGTTGAAGTGCCACGTGACGCCATCAAACTGCTTCCAGATGGTCGAGGGGATTCTGGTTGATATGGGAAAAGTCTAGAACTTGTTTTAAAAAAGGATGCAAAGCGGGGCAGGGTGAGGGAGAGCAAAACAGAAAGGCGAGAGCGCAGAACACAGGTGAGTGTGAAGTCCTCCTTTACAGGGAGTGATCAGTCCTCCACGGGATTGTGCTCCCAGAGTGAGGTGTACACCAGAGAACATTCTGTGAACCCGAGTCGGTAGTGACTCTCGTGCAGTTTGCAATGAATGCGTAATAGACTTGACCCTTCGCATTATAGCATTGCGCCTAAAATAGTTCGCTCTGCATACTATTTCCCCCCACTTTTACAGAAATCATTCAGATGTCAAAACTTGTTTCCATTTCAACACAAACATTTTATTTTATCGAATAAACGCTTGCTTATTGCCTCAACAAGCGTAATTTATGAGTTTTGTGCGAAATAGTCTCAGAACTACTTCAACGGCGAATGTCAGGGAGCAGAGGGCTATGGCCGGAGACGCGTTGTCGTCACTTCCGGAGTTATTTGTAGAAGCCACGTGCGAGCGCTGTCTGCTAAGCTGTGCTACGGGAGACGTGCAACCATGCCGACTTCTTGCTGCGTGAAAAATTGTTTTAACAACCAACAAAAAGACAAATTAAGAGGAGTCAAACGCTCCTACTACTTTATCAGTTCAGTTCAGTCTCTTAACCCTGAGATGGGTTGTTGAGGCACCACTGATGACTTTCGGACAATCTTCCTCCATCGATCTCTATCCTCTATGGCTCGCTGTGAGTCAGCAAAGGTCAAGCCTGCCCACTCTTTGATGTTGTCTTCCCATCTCTTTCTCTGCCTGCCTCTCCTTCTCCCACCTGGTACGGTACCTTGCAGGATGGTCTTGGCCAGCCCACTACCTCTTGACACGTGACCGTACCACTTCAGCTTTCTGCTTTTCACGATTGAGAGCAGGTCTTCGTAGTGTCCAAATGCTCTCCCGATCCTGTTGCTGACTTCCTCATTCGTGACA
Source organism: Theodoxus fluviatilis (assembly GCA_034096865.1). NCBI lineage: Eukaryota > Metazoa > Mollusca > Gastropoda > Cycloneritida > Neritidae > Theodoxus > Theodoxus fluviatilis. The sequence goes on along the minus strand of JAWQFJ010023861.1, from coordinate 7,064 downwards.
TGGTCTTTATATGAGATGCTCAGAATCTTGCGGTAGCATCTCATTTCCATGGCTTGTATCCGTCTCTGTAGTTCAGTCGTGAGTGTCCAGAACTCGCATGCATACAAGAATATGGAGATGGCCAGCGTGCGCATGAGCCTGATCTTCGACGCGAGAGTGATATTAATTTCTGTCACGCAGCTTCAACTTTGCCAATGCTGCTCTTGTTTGTGCTATCCTGGACAGTATCTCTGGTTTGGACCCTTCATCAGTCACAATAGATCCCAGGTATTTGAAGTTGTTCACAGCTTCCAGTTTTTGGCTCTTCACTTTGATTTCCATTTTGAAGCCCCAAGGGTTTTTCGTCATCACCTTGGTCCTCTCGGCACTGATCTCTATGCCATATGCCTGTGAGGTCTTGTCCAACTACTTTATACCATCAGAGAAAACCAATCAAGATCCGATTGTGCAAAGGGTGACCGAAGCTAGACGAAGAGGATAGAAAAAGAAGATTTCCAGAATAGATCTCGAGACAAACACCCGGCGAGAATCAGCAGACATCTCCCACGAATCCTGCTACGAAGAATCGATAGAGTTCCAAAGACCTATAATTCTTGAACTCTTCCAACGTGTACGCCGATGTTACGAGTACAACAATTAAATATGTCCATGGCACTCGTTGGCGAAATGTTCCTCAATTCCGGATCAAGTTGGTTCTTCGTCAGCTGGGATGGATGGATGGATGGATGGGTGGATGGATGGATGGAGCCTTTGTAGGCTACGTATGGCCACCGAGCACAAAAACCACTAGAATAGTTCCGAGTCAGCGCAAATCAAGTCACGATGACCCTAGTTATTCGTCTCTTACGAATAGCGAAGGGAGACGCGGTGGGTCAATTCTTACATTCCCTAACCCACAGGGAGCGTCAGCTGGTATGGATCGAGCCTGCCTATGACCTCAATTTTGTTGAGGTAAAATCGACAGGCATCGGGCTTGCGAAAGTCAACGTAACGCGTTTTCTTCCTAACGGACATTACCTTAGAAAGAAAAATGTATCAACTAACTCTAATTATTTTAGATGTTGGTTTCTTGGCACAGCCAGCTTACTATGTCGGAGCAGATAAGCAAATAAGAGAAAAGCGAAACGATCACTCGTGCACTGAGTTTTGATGCATGACTGGGACACTCCCCGCAGTATGTTTAGTTTGCTTTGTATGTAAGGTTTTAGCACTAGCTGTAGGTGTAAAAATGGTCAGTTATTAATATAATTGGTGAATGTAGTTGTCATGAAACTTTGTTTTGTGCTTTAATGCCATTTTCTTGTCATAATCTAACACGTTACATTACGCCGAATGCGGGCAAGTTGATCATGCACTCATCGACTTGATGATCGTGCATTTTCTGTCCTCGCCTGATCAGGGAAACGAAATAGTCAATTCAAGCCAGAACTAAACAGTTATCTGCTGCCACTCATTCGAGCTTTACATGAAACATTATATCACACTAGCTCGATTGTCTGCTGGCGTAGTGGCTACGGTTCGATCGTGTTCGTCTGCTAGGTACGTACGATGTGGTTTGTTTACTTATCTTCTGTGGGTTTTGTGCAGAAATTATACGTGACAATAGTCTATTATGACTATTTTCTATTAGTTTTTGATCTAATTAAACTTTTTGCATGTTTTAATGCCATCCTTTTGCCACGATCTAGCGATAATCACTCCTCAAAACAGACTCGAAACATACCCCAACATATAGCACCGGAAGTTATGCAACCTACCATCATGGCTGTGCTGCTAATTACCATATGACCCCTGGTGAACTCTTCTCCGGCCATTGTCATATGTCGCGGACTGGATGTGGTTGCGGACTAGATGTGGTACCTATTAATAGTCATGCGGTTTTTCCGTCGGCTCCGCCAATCACGGAGATGATAGCGACTCTACTTAGGCCTAGCTCTTTTCCCACATTTAGTAGAATTTCGTACTTTTCTATTCGCTTTGAAGAGCGTCATATCTGGATGAAAAATACGTAAATTACAAAAGAAACGCTTTAGGACGAGTAGGGTCACATTTTCTGTCAGTTACGAGCTCAAAGTGCAGGCCGTGTAGCACTTCATTTAACTGCTAAGCTCGATCGGGTCTTCTTGGGGACGAAAAACCATCGGGGAGGGGCCGGTATTGCGGGATTTTTTTAAAACAAAAGTTCTGAAGGCCATTTTGATTCTTTAGTCCTAAAACGCCAAAAAATATAATTTTTGTTACCTTTTTTTTAAAAAAACGATTTTTTTAGAAATTAGGAAGTGTGTGTGTTTTATCAATAACGGGTGAAGCTTTATATTCTAACTCCATCCCACGATTGACTCTCAACGGGTGGTCCCTACGCCCTAACTCCAGGGCCCGATGCTGATGTTGGACACAAACGTGACAAAAAGTAATTACGCGTCCGGGTTTAGGTGAAACTCCCCGGACAGTAAGTAAGTCAGTCAGGCGGGGTGGCGGGTGCGGCCTAGGCTGAGCGCTATCGGTAAAACCCGAAAAAAATAATTTTTTCCCCCCAAAAATAACAAAAATGTTATGGTTTTTAGGCATTATAGAACAAAAGAATCAAAACGGTCTTAAGAACTTTTGACCCCCAAAAAATCCCACAATAGCGGCCACCCGCAATAGAAATAAAAAACGAAAAATTTTCTAAGTTCCAAAAAAAAGTAACAAAAATTTTATGGTTTAGGCGTTTTAGGACAAAAGAATCAAAATTGTCTTAAGAACTTTTGTTTAAAAAAAAATCCTGCAATAGCGGCCCTCCGCAATAGAGAGCTGACCTCAAACCATCATGGCGAAAGAGATTAGTCAGACCACCAGGAAGCAGTGCTTACATGAGTATGCTCAAACAATGGATCACCTGCGAGATTATATCGCCACCAAGTGCTACGCCGCAGGCCTCAGCCTCGCCCAGAAGAAGAAGATCTACAATCTAACGTCAAGATATCGTCTTCAAGGTTTCTATTGTTTTCACGCAGTGTGTTAAATTCGCTTATTGAAAAACTGCACAATAATTGTCATCGCAGTAAGACTTCCACAGCCAGGCCTCACTCTGCCCACTAAAAAGCGCAAACCCTGTGTCCGTACAACGTTGTCCTACTTCTGCAACTTGAACCCAGCAATGGAGTTACGCTTATGATAGGGATGTTTAAAATAGAAAACGACTTTTCTGACATCTGCACACTTTGCCCAAATTATATTATAAAAGTGTAATTCACCATCCCATATTTACATTCTGACTAATACTTGGCACCTGGCTGAGGAATTTTTTCCCTGAGCTTGGTAAATTCCTCAACATAATTGTTAACAAAGTTCTTCATTACTTTTATTATCATGTTCTCCTACGCTTGTTGATCAGGCGAAACTCTCATGTTCATGGGTGGCAAGAAGGGACCGAGGGAAGTGGTGACATGTCTCGAGAGAATCACTGACATCATGCAACAGTACCACTCTGATCCTTCCGGAGGCCACACCGGAATAAACAACACCTTCGAGAAGGTATCTGCAAGATACTTCTGGTGGGGGATGAAGAAAGACATAAAATATTTTGTAAGTAAAAAGCTTGTTATGACTTTGATTTGTAGAACTTCAAGTATTGAGATGTTTTTCATTAGCTACCAATATGGCCACATTACTACTCATAATGCAAAGGTATTGTTTGTCTGAAGAAGGACAATTTAAATCTGAAAGCTTGCCATCAATATTGCAATCAAGAGAGAATGACTGCTTGCTATGAAGACAAAGCAAACACTTGCCATCAAGACAAAGTGAAAGATCACCAGTAGGACAAAGTGAACATGGGTTTACTGAAACAGCCTTTCTCAAACAATTTATTTAAAGAAAGAAATGTAATGGTGGTCATGTTGGCGCATAGTATATATGTCACGGGCAGTCCCACTTGTTCTGACACATCCTCTACATATTCCAACCCCAAAGAGAAGGTTTTAGGGTCAGACCAAGTAAACTGGCTCTACAGGGGGGACCAACATTTCTGTTCCTTATTTGTAACATAGTATAATGTGCACAACATGGGAAGAAAATGATGCAAATGTTTATATACATGTATTATAACAATACTACCATTCATGAAAAGCCAGTACTTGCATTTATGATGTAAGTAATAAATTTTAAATAATTTATTAAAATTTCTATATGAAACCCTTTGAATGTATACATAAGCATTTTCATAATTTCTTTTCTGAATGTGTCAGTTAACTGAATGTGGCTGGGTAACTGTTGTGTTTTTGTTGTACTACTTGTAGTACTTGTACTGTTGTGTTTTTGCCAATATTGAAATCCTTTCATGTGGCTTGAATTTGTGGTCGTTGAAATAATATATTTTCTGTATTTACTTACTACCAGTTTACTCCTTGTTTTTCAATACGTGTCTACATGCCTTCCCTGCCAGCATTTTGAGCCGATCAAAACGCAGGCTCCCATGCTGCACCCAATTGTGACGGAAGAGCCCTTGGAGCTTGTCTGCGTGGACCTGATCGGTAAGAGAAATACTCTCTGAAACAAGAGTCTTAGTGCTATTTGTGTTAGATGTGCCATTACAGAGATTTAAATGCATCCAATATAACATGATACTTCTTCATTGCAAAGTAAAATCTGTGCAAGATGTCCTGTTGGCAACTATTATTCCATACAACAAAAGGCTGTTACACTTACAGTAAACTTGATGCTTATCCCCCATTAAAAGGGCAAAGTGATGGATGATTTACACTCACCTGACAGGAACGGAAATGCAGGATGTATGAATTCTCCAGTACCAGCACTTTATCCAATTTCTGGGGATACTTTTGGGTGGGCTGTACAGAGATTCAGAATTTGATTTTGAACCTGATTCTGTTTTCTGGGAAAAATTTGAGTGGGTTTTACACACACTCTGTCCAGCTAACTTAATATATATCCTGTCACCAGTGTTGTATTGTGAGGCAAACTAAATTATATGTCAAGATAATTAGACACTCTGAGTTTGAATAGTCTATTTTTATACTGCAATGAATGTTTCAAAATATCTAAACTTATTTGTAGACCAGTTGTCTCATTAGCACGCTACGTATTCATGTGCTATAATTTTATTAATTTTATATGATGATTCATTACTGTCAATGATTATTTTCCTCAATGCATTATTTATGAAACATTTCATCTCCATTGTTGCAGCTTCACTCTTGGCTATGTGACAGTCTGTTTCATTTACTTCGCCCTGTTTTGTCTCCTTTTTGTCTTCTTGGTTTCTTTAACCCTGAGCTGCTGTCTCCCAGAACACATACACACAATCTGCCTTTCTCAATACCAAAACTGTTTTGTAGCTTTCATGCAGTTCACAGCAGCCAATCCATCTGACAGTTTGAACCAGCCATTGTGCGTCTTTCCTTCTGAGAATCTTGGAAAGGCTGGGTGTAAGACTGTGCTTTATGGTATTTTGTATCAAGAGGCACTCTCAAGCTACCCATCCATCTCCATTGCAAAATGATGTTGCCTATACTCTGTGATAGTTTACCAAATTTACTTTAATCTTGCCAAAAATGTTCTGTCTTTCCCCTACAATGAAATCACTTGACTCACTCACCAAGATGTACCCACACTGTACTGGTGTGTTACAGTGACAGTACTCATGAGACACTAATTTTCTTGAACTATTCTTAAGGCAGTCTTTGGTTTTCAGAAGCAGTTTAATCATATACACCATTGTGTTAAAAATTCCAGAATGATTCTAAGTATGTGAAATATTCCATTAGACTTTTAGTTGAACATTTGGCAAATATAATGTGTCTATAAGACAACCAATTGCTTATTTTATTTTGGCAAATGTTAGTATTATTATGTATTTGAAGAGTAATTGTGTCATTTTAAATAGTTTGTAAAAAGTTTAAATTGTACTTCAAGGAAAACTACCCACAACGAAAAGGGGACACAAGTATATCATGACAATCATTGACCACTTCACAAAGTTTGTGGATTTATACCCGCTGCAATCCAAGAATGGAGAGGGCACAGGCAGAGCCATCAAAACCTTTGTCAGAAGGTTGGTGAATATTTATAATAATCATAAAGGATGTGAGTTTTAACTCTCAATAGTGGAAATAATTGTGACTAATGGAAGTTCAGGACTTTAACATGCCATGATCAATGATCTGCTTCTAAATAGGTGTGAAAGACAAACATGTTTTGTTGCTGTCAATTCAGTTGTTCATCTTTTGAAACAAAGTGCACTTAGCTGGAGTGGGCGATGCAATCATTAGGTTGAAATATATGCCACACACTTTGCAGTATGTTCAGTCCACACACATTGGATTGCTCTTGAAATTACAGAAATATGTCAACATACATAGATTCTGTGTTTGTAATTTGCAGATGGGGTGCACCGAAACGACTTTTGTCGGATCAGGGTAGAGAATTCTGCAACAAGGTATATTTAAAATATATCTCCTTGCTGTCTGACAGATGTACATCTCTAATCAATGCATGGGTAAAGCTTGCATTTGACAGGCCCACATTGAAAACTGCTGTAGATTGTGGTTGAGATCATTGAAAGTGGAGAGATTTCTACAAAGAGGAAGAAAAACGTCTGTTTGCAATAAGGACTGTGGTGCTTTCATCTCAAATCAGTCAACCTGAGAGAGAGGGACAGAGAGAGAGAGAGAGAGAGAGAGAGAGAGAGAGAGAGAGAGACAGACAGAGAGAGAGAGAGAGAGACAGACAGACAGACAGACAGACAGACAGACAGACAGACAGAGACAGACAGAGAGGAAGAGAGGGGTGGAGGGAAGGAGAGGGAAAGGGAGGGAGAGAGGGGGGGGGGGGGGGGAGAGGGAAGGGGGAGGGGAGAGAGGGAGAGGGGAAATTTTTCAGTGATTTCCATAAGATCTTGACAAACGATTTATCATATGAGTGTTATATACATGTGTATATGCATCATTGAATCTCTAATACACTTGTCATCTTCAGATTTATGTGTGTCTATGTATTTCTCCAAATTGCACCAAACTCAGTCTGAGAAAATCAGTTGACATACATGAATGGTAGTTATGGTTGCT
>JAWQFJ010023860.1:27500-42533 GCA_034096865.1 Theodoxus fluviatilis | reverse complement strand
GTGTGTGTGTGTGTGTGAGTGTGAGTGTGAATGTGCGTGTGTGTGTGTGTGTGTGTGTGTGTGTGTGCGTGTGAATGTGTGTGTATGTGTGCGCGCGCGCGTGCGTGTGTGTGCGCGCGTTTGTGTGTGTGTGTGTGCGTGAATGCGCGCGTGTGTGTGTGTTTGTGCGTTTGTGCGTGTGTATGCGTGTAGACTAGCGTGTGCGCATGCGAGCGTGTGTGTGTTGCTTGTTTCGTGTGTATGTGTGTGTGTGTGTGTGCGCGCGTGTGTGTTCGTGCGTGCGTGTACGTGTGTACTAGCGTGTGCGCATGCACGTGCGCGTGTTGCATGTTTGCGCGCGCGCGCGCGTGTGTGTGCTTGAAGAGGGGCCAGAGGAAAAAGTGAGAGTTAGTGCGTGGATATAAGATACCGAGTGTTCTTTTTCACTCGCAAAGTGTTGCGAGATTGACAGATACTACCTGACATAATACGAAAACACTGAGTGACTGAGACAATGGAAACAAAATTGAGGTAATCGCTTTAGGTCTTGAAAAGGAAATGTCTGGACCGGGTCTCGTATTCACAACGGCGATTTATCTATTTAACACTCGATTTATCCCCTAGCCCCGCGTTATCTTGATCGGTTAGATAAGGTACGCTCGTCAGAGGATCCTAGGTTGCGCTTTGCTATATATACTGGTTTCCAGCCAAGGGAGAGCGGAACAGGCAGTTGGAATCGTCTGAGTTTAGAGATAAATCGGAGTTAACATAAATCGCCGATAAATCGCCGTTGTGAATACGGGCCCAGGTGAAGAATCTGCCCTAGAAGGCAGAGAAGTCTTCATCCATGAAGACAAGTATGCCTTTGCTTCCCAAAGTTTGGGAAACCACAACTCTAAAACTGACAACTTGAGAAACGGGGGCCAGAATTTTGAGAGAAAAAAGTTGGCAAATTTTTTCATCAATCTGAATGCAAATATCCTTTGCACTTAAATCGACGGATTTTTTAGGTTTTGACTGGCGCAGTACTTCACTGTCTCCTCATTGACATGTCGTATTCTCGTTCACTACACTACGAATCCATCATTCAGCGTGCGAATCCATCTCTTTCCTTTTCCCAGTCCACTGCCGTGTCAATGTTTCACATTCCCCCAAATGAAAAGCCTGGATCTCGGGACTGCAGATAAAGCGAAGTCAGTTCGTCAACTTCGACAGGTCGCGTCATCAGCAAATGTTGTCTTCTTCTGAAGTGACACATTATGTGATTAATATATGAAACGTTGAACCAAAATTTTCATTTGTAACAGTAATAGACTAGGTTGCCAAATCAAGCAGGTATTCCTCTTGTGTCTGAAATGTCTTAGTTGAAAACAGGAAACTATTCCAGACCAAACGAGTGTATATGACGCAACTTTTTTCTCTCTCTAAACCGGAGGAGTCATTTGAGTTATTCTTTATCTTGTCGTCCTTTTCAGTGCGAGACTCGATCCGCACCATCTGTACCTGCTAATGTTTGATGATCCGAATGCAAGATCAAATTTACACGCTGTCAGCTCTATGCATTAGTCAGTATACATCGGTGTGAGCAAGCACCGACTCGAGGACAGTAAGCAGTGGGACTGGATCCGCCATGCTTCCTGTCACGCCAGTCAATCGATCAGCAAGCGACGCCCAAATCTCGAACGCCACGAGATTAGGGCACAGGTACGAGAGTCTCGAGACGGTACGGCAAAATTTTCATTTGGAAAACCGTGGCGGACAATAGGCGGCTCCAGAGGATCTAACTTGTGGGTGATTAGCCCTACTGTGGGAGGTGGGACATGCTTTGTAACGGATTGTTTTACTCCTCGCCCTGACCATGGGCCTCTGTTTACCTCTCGGGCCACGGGCAAATGGTGTGGCATTGGTTGGTCAGGGTGAGAGATAAGAGGATGAGGCGAATGTGCAGCGTTGAGGAATGGTTGTACAGGGTTGGGTGAAAGGAGTCAGGTTGGTGTTTTTTTAATGTATATTACGTACAAGTGCGGTGACAGTAAGAGGCGCATTCGGGTGGGCAACTGACATCGTAGGGTGAAGGCAGTGAGAGTGTGGGGGCGGTGGGTCGCCAATCGTGTTTGTGAGGTGTGTGGTGGTGTGTGTGTAATGTAGTGTGTGTGAGTGGGGTGCTTGATTCGTGTGCGTGTGGGAGTGTGGCGCGCGCCGCGCCGTGGGCGTGTAGTAGTGCATGTGTGGTGTGTATGTGTGTGAGTTTGTGTGTGTAGATGGTTAGACAAAGTCAGGTGTGTGGTCTTGAGAAGAAGTGTGAGAGTCGAGCACGCGAGGCAACAAAAACTGGCTTACTGAGTGACATGCGGTAGAGTGGTGAGAAGCCGGGAGGGCAGACCTTGGGTGCGCGGAGTAAGGGTGGGGGGATTGCCAGAGGTAAGACCTGACCAGCTAGTGACCCATCTGGAAGACCAGCTCTTGAGGGCCTCAGCCTGGTCTATGCTTTTGAACAGTACCAATTGACTTAACCTACGAAAACCATGAGGTGTGCGCACTCAGGCACTGTTGATATATGCTCCTACAAGTATAATAGGGAGTTTGGAACGCTGGGCCTATAATCACCAAAGAAAACCACGCAGAGGAACTGTAAACTCTCCCCATGCGTCACATTCCATGCCGGGCCTTGTCTACGCTCGACTAATGAAATCGTTGGTCGGCGGGGGCGCGGGGGGGGGGGGGGGGGGCTATTCCTCCTGCCTTCATGGGCCGATTTACCGCACTGTTCTCATTCGCCCGTGGGCCAATGCATACGGCGCTTGCTCTCCCACTGATTGTCCTTCCTGCCGTGGAGGCACATAGTTCGGTCGTGGACGGCGGAGTGCTTCTACACGCAGTGCTTCGATGCCGTGCAACGGGCTAGCCGGTAAGTGTTTCAGGTCCAGCTCGGCCTTCTGTGGCATCAAGGATAGGATCTGACATGTCTTGAACCCTATTTCCTTAATTTAGAGAGCTCAATAAACACTTAGGTCAGCACGTATTGACGAGTGTACGACCTCGCGAGTCACCAGTTGGCCAGATTATGAAACCCTATTAAAAACAATCAGCGTCTCTGCGAAATCATCGTTCAACAGTTTTTCATTTTCGTTACTTATCATATTTGCCATGATGCTGACGAGTGAGAGGGCCGAACACGGTTGAACAAAGAACAGCTTGAAAGAACCACGTTTAGCATCAGAAAGTGTCTTGGGGCGATAAGTTCTTGAAGGACAAGAAACCAGGAGCTCTGAGACGGCAGTGTGTATTGACTACGCGCGTCATCTTGGGGTTCATTGTGTTGGGGAACCGAGGATTCACGCGTGTAGAGACAAGTCTCTCGCTTCGATTTCTGTTGAGGTAACTTCCTCGCTTCCTCTGACGCCAGATGTGTCCGTTGTCAATACTTGACTCATCATTTTTACCGCTCACGGCCTGGACATTTGCTATATTCAGTGGGGCCCGGAAAAGACGTCACAATCTGTCGTGGCAAAGTGAAGAAAAATCTTAAAGAATTAACAATGTGCAAATGAATTTAAAGGATACATATTTCTGTCCAAACAGGCACCAAGGGTCGAGAAATGCCGGGGCCCCCCACAACACCACATCACGGACCTGTAGGAATGATGCCCGTAGGCACTAAAGATAACCTGGCTCGGAATCGTCCTGAGTGGTCGACCGTACGTGAGTTGGCTTGAAAAGGGGGCACGTTTCCATGCATCTCCCCACACCTGACCACCCTTATATACAGTCGTGAGATACTCAGTTGACAGTCCAGTACTAACTGACACGATTATATTGCGACGCTTTGAACCCGCTACATAAACCTGCTTCATTACATCTGACCATTCGTAGTCGCGTTTCCCTACGAACAAATCACCAAGAAGATGGAAGGAATCATGGAGTATTAGGTTTGTCCCCATGGTGTCATGGATAGCTAGCCCACATGAGCATACAAATGCAAACAAGCTGAGCCCATCAGTTTAGGGTCATCATAGGAAGCCAAGTTTTCCTCTACACCGAGGACCAAATCTATCCTACTCCATCAGATGGGCCATTTCTAGCGCTGCGGACGGGGAAACTGCACACTTCCATTATCTCGACTCATTTGGCAAGGTGTTGCCAGCCATGACAAGACACTCGATTCAGGTGCACGACTCTTCCTGAAAAGTCGATTGTGAAATGAACGCAGGGGACCAGCAAGGATGGACAATGTCGCTCAGTTCGACGATTTTTTACAGGCCATTCAAGACAAAATACCTGGGCCCACTAACCCGCCCTCTCTGCGGCCGCTGTGCCGGGACTTGCCCATCACGTATCGGCATCTAACAGAAAGCCAAACGTGAGTCCTGTGGGTAGGACTTGGACAGCAGCCCGTCGACCCAAATTCGTTCACAAAGAAATAAGAAACGGCCATCCATAACGTACCTGGGCCTTACAGCAAACGTTCCCCTCAACCTAGCCCTTCGTTTCGGCCGAGCTAGGACATCGATCCTAGAACCAAGTCATGCGGACTTAAGCGTCACAGAATGTGTTCGGTCTGGAACGCCATCAGGGCCGAGTACCTTGTTAATGATTTTTTAATGCTTTACAATTTATGTGACAGCGGGGAGCCGAGAGAAGAGGGAGAGAGAGAACAGGAGAGAGAGTAGAAAGATATAAGAGCGTACCGAGCAGATGGGAGAACACCCCCCCACCCCACCATGTCCGGCACAGCCCCTATGGATGATCCTTCAGACCCCTTCCACCCCCCACCTCTTCCCCCTAATCCCCCCCCAGCACACCCGCACCCGGAGAAGGCACCTCTTCCCCCCTTTGTGTGATCACAATTATACCCTCGCGAGGATTAGGTACTCACATTCTGCTGAGCATAATCATAGCCTGGTGAATAGAAATTTTTCCAATCAAGTTGCTAAAACCCCGGATTCTCAGGCATGGGACCAACTGCTCCGTGCCGAATGGTTGTGTGTTTTTCCCCGGCCTTTTAATTAGGGACTCACCCCATTTTCCTACGCAATTGTGCGCCCCCTAACTTGTACCCAGCTCCCCACCCCCCATCCTGCTACGGACCCCCCCCATTCCCCCCTACTGGATAGATACCCCACTGAACTACCCCTCCCTATTCATACCTTTCCTGGTTTCCGGCCCTGCATCCCTCCTCCAAACTTACATCCATTCCTCCTCCTTACCCCTTGTGAGACCCAGTTTCCTCTCCCCCTTTGACTCTTATTCCTTGCAACGCGCTCCCCTCCCATGCAATTCCTCTGCCCATAGGCCTTCCCTTACCATGCTGGCGGGACTCCCTCGCCCCTACTTCACCCTCTCTGGGCAATCTGACTTCGGCCATGGCGGCACATATGTGTTTCCCCGGGCCTCCCCCTTCCCCTGCCCCCAATGATCGCTATCACTTCTTAGCCTATATATTGCGCACCCCCTCCCCCCCCCTACTCGCGTCATTTTATTCACCACCCCCCCCTTCCCAAGAGTTTCATTAAAGCAAGCGGCATAAACTGGGAATGGATGGTCGCGAAACTGTGAGGGGGTGGGACCCCACCCCCCCCCCTTCATCCCTATTTCCCCCTCCCCTAACCCCACGATTTCAATTTGGACTACGTGACCGTACCACGCTCCGCCAGCAACCATCCACCCCTATTCAATGCAGTCTTTACGTGGACGACTAACTCGGACCCCCCGACCCCATCCCATATTAAATGAACAAGGTAATCAATGTGCATACAATGGACATAATATTAAATGTAGCAACGTTTAGCTACTTTAATTCACAAAACGCAATTAAAGTAATCAATAAGTCTAGTTCGGAGAAAAAGTCAAAGTAAAACTGTTCCAGCAAGGAGAACAACAACCCAAAGTATATATAAGTACAAAAAAAAAAAAATGACCAAAAAATCAAAAAATCGATATGGCGAGGAGACCAAAACCTACAAGAACCAAACCCAAGAGATTACCAAAAACACTAGTCAAAAAACCGAAAACGCCATAAAAAAGGTGAACTAAAGAATACCACCGATTTGGCAGTTAATTTTGAAACGAATACAAAAACAAGGAATACATTCACATTAAATGTGGAAACTTACGATTAAAAAGACATTTAACTAAATTCACATGCAGAATGGTGACGGGTACCTACCATACAACACTATTACAGTACCAACAAAAAAAGATTAACAGTGCAGACTATTTGGTAGCAATAAGTGGAAAGCACAAGCAATAATATAAAGAGAAAATAAACCACTCACGAAATGAAAACTTTAGATTATAAGTAAAGTCTAACAATGGCTTCAAAGAATAACACTAAAGACAATGTGATGGGCCGTACAAAAGTATTCTAACAAGCAAAACCCATAACTTAATGGAAAATCAAATCAACACGGGAAATCACCATCATATCGAATTAAAAATTTCTATACAGACCAAACGCAAATTCAAACCTTGGGAAAAAACCACAAGCCATATGAGTAAACCAAACAAGAAAAAAAATAGTAAACACAAGATAGTTTAAACAAAACAAAAAGTATGTGGCCAAACATAACCCGTTGCAACTAAAACAATTATCAGACTAAAACAAACCAATTTAACTAAAATCAAAAAGTAAAGTAATTCAGTATACAGTCCATATTACAAAAAACCTCATGGAGTAACAACTCCAAAGAAATAGTAAAAGAACTAAGTAACTTGAATTCTCAGTAGAGAACAAATGTTTAAGGGTTTTGAATAAAATCATTATTTGAACGGTTAAACTCACGAGAAAGACACAACGAAAAAAAGTATCTACGGTACAGTTATTTAGGTGGAGAGGGAAATGGAAAAGGTGGAGACGGGAAAAGGTGGAGACGGGAAAAGGTGGAGTCGGGAAAAGGTGGAGACAGGTAAACCATCTAGTGAGATATATAAGATCGTGCAGATTTCATCGTAAAATGAACATGTCAAGAGTTGATTAGCGGTTTATTAGATAATAAAGTTTATCTTATATTTCCATTAAAAACGCAATGTTATCATACATGCTTGAGCGTAGTGTGTTTCTAATCGATGGATGCTTAAAAGTGCATGAGTATTAACAAAATTATTGATGTGATCTAGAGAGTCGGATCTAGAGAAAGGTGATATAGAGAGATGTGATCTAAAGATTTGAGAGAGGGAGAGAGAGAGGGAGAGAGAGAGGGAGAGAGAGAGGCAGAGAGAGAGAGAGAGAGAGAGAGAGAGAGAGAGAGAGAGAGAGAGAGAGAGAGAGAGAGAGAGAGAGAACTTTTAAAACAGAGGACCACTGAAGCATTGACGTTATGTTCAAGTGTATCCTCTTCAAATTAAGTAATACGAGAAATACAAATACCGTTGTGTGGATGACTTGTGGAGATGTTGTCTAAGTCATAATTTGCCTTCACGTCCCTAGAAAGTCAACTGTTATACATGTATTTCTGACTAGTTCTGCAGCCTTATTGTAAGCCAGGAAATGAAATCGCAGCCTCATAAAAAAAACGTCCGTCCTCATTCCGCGTGTAAGAAACAAATCAGTCTTACTTGACACCAACGACAACATATTCTTCTTCTTCTCCTTCTTTCTTCTTCTTCTTCTTCTTCTTCTTCTTCTTCTTCTTCTTCTTCTTCTTCTTCTTCTTCTTCTTCTTCTTCTTCTTCTTCCTCTTCCTCTTCCTCTTCCTCTTCTCCTTCTTCTTCTCCTTCTCCTTCTCCTATCTCTTCCTCTTCCTCTTCTACTTCTGTTTACTTCTACTACTCCTCACCCCTTCTCCTCCTCCTCCTCCTCTTTCTCGTTTGCTCTTACCAATTGCACCATGTAGAAAATTCCTGCAAAGGGCAGGCAACTGTGTCTAGGACGACGAGAGCAATTAGGGGTGGCTCAAGGAGTTGTTCTGAAGGCCTCTCTTTCTGACAAGGCCGTCATTCCGGGTGGAGAGTTTGCCGCCAGGATCAAACGGGTGGGTTCGGGGTGCGCCCACCCTGAAGTGGAATGCCTTTCCTCCAGTGTCCACTCTCCACCTGCCTCTGCTTCAGTGGAAACCAGCTTGGTTTGTGTGGAGGACCAACGCAGGAATTGAAAGGCTTGTCTAAAATCATTAGACTGGCATAGTTTTTCTCATACGAATTTGGGTTTCCAGTTCTTACTTATTTCACAACCACTGCATTATCTGCGATAAATTTCTTACTTAAAGTCACTCATTACTGCTATTTTCTTTCTTGTTCAATTGAACGTCAGTTTTTCCATTTGAGCATTTTTCTTCTGTTCTTTTGTCCTAGCATTGTGTTCCTGCTGTTCTTCGTGTGATTGTCTGTTTCGGCTTCTTATCCGTCATGATTCTCTCTCTCTCTTTCTCTCTCTCTCTTTCTCTCTCTCTCTCTCTCTCTCTCTCTACCTCCTCTCTCTCTCTCTCTCTCTCTTCTTTCTTTCTCTCTCTCTCTCTCTCTTTCTTTCTCTCTCTCTCTCTCTCTCTCTCTCTCTTTCTTTCTCTCTCTCTCTCTCTCTCTCTCTCTCTCTCTCTCCTCTTTCTCTCTTCTTTATCCCCTCCTTTCTCTCTCTCTTCTTTATCCCCTCCTTTCTCTCTCTCTTCTTTATCCCCTCCTCTCTCTCTCTCTCTCTCTCTCTCTCTCGCTCTCTCTCTCTCGCTCTCTCCCTCCCCAACCCCCAGCCTCCCCTTCCTCACTCCCACTACACCCTCACACACGCTTATTCCGTTCATTCTTATGCGGAGCTGTGCTTTGCAGTCTAAGAGGTAAACACTGTTTCGTATTTGTTTTGTACAAGTTAGTTTTAAAAGCTGATTTCCCAGTCGATGAAATTTTGCTGTTATCTTTAACTCCAAATTAGTAGTCGATTTTTTTTTCTCACCGTCATCGCCTCTTCTCACGGTTTTCATCACAACAGTTCCCTCCAAATACCTTTTTTTAGTTTAAAACACTTACTCTGTCTTCTTACAATGGAATAAGAAGCCACAGGAAATTTTCTGAGTGAACGAGCTAGTTAGCTGTGCGGAGTCCGGACTTCCTCACACTCAAACTCCACTTTTCTGTGTCCATTTAACCACAACTTCGCTCCAGCACCCTCTTCTTCTACCCCCTCTCCTCCACCCCACCCACCCTCCCCCCTCTTCCTCCCTCTTCCCCCCTCCTTCCATACTCCTCCTCTTCTTCCGTGGACAAACACTCGCCTCACACCTCCAACAGGTGTCCGTCACCCTGAATGCCCGGATCAGGAAGGGGCTGCTCGGAAGTACCTTTGCCCAATTACCCACCGCCCCTTTCTTTGTAATTCCGCCTCCTTCGCGCGTGCGCAGCAAACATACGTGTACTTATCTTTCCTACCGAGTTGAAGAAAAGACGTCACTATTCATCACCAAAATTGCAGCCTATAAAATAGTGGGCTGGAGTGGAGGGGCCAATGATGGGGATGGGAAGTGGAAAGCGGGTAGTGGGTGAGTGTGGGGTTGCAGGGGCGGTGAAGGGGGTGGGATGATGGGGGTCAGAAGGCCAAGTGGTGTTTTGTGGTCATTTAGTTAATCATCTGAAATGAAGAGGTTCTTTTTTTCACAATCACTTATGTACAGTGAGCATCACATGCAAGAATATTACCAGTACTTGGAAATATCTGTGGGCCGCAGAGGACGAACACTTGTTAATAAATTAATGACATGATTCCCGATGACACCCAGCTTGACCGGTAGTGGATGACAAGTGGAACTTACCTAAACTGCCTGGACGGCAGATCACAGTGTCCAGGAACATCAACAATGCATTAAGGTAATCGACATGAAAGGGGAAATCGTTCACATTCGCTCTTCAACAAATGAACCTGAAATATCTTTCCTGGTTTCTTTCTTTGCAGGTGGAGTGGCATGATGAGCGAATCAAAATGGCCGGAGACGCAACTGACCAATGGCTGCTCTACGTCCAGCCCGCACGTGACCTGCATGAACAAAACATGGAGGTGGTTCGAGGGCCGACGGAAAGGCTGCACTTCCGGTGCGTGCGAAGAGTGCGCCAGGGGGAACAACTTCTGGTGTGGTACGGAGAGGAGTTGGCACGAGAAATTGGCATCCCCATCCTTGGTCCGGAAAATATCCGAGGTCAGTATGTATGTACTCTGTGTGTGTGTGTGTGTGTGTGTGTGTGTGTGTGTGTGTGTGTGTGTGTGTGTTTGTGTGTGTGTGTGTGTATACACGTGTGTGTGTGTGTGTGTGTGTGTGTGTGTGTGTGTGTGTGTGTGTGTGTGTGTGTGTGTGTGTGTGTCTATATACACGTGTGTGTGTGTGTAGTCGTGTGTATGTGTGCGTGCGTGGGTGTATACACTTGTATATTTGTGTGTATGTGTGTGTGTGTGTGTCTGCATGTGTGTGTGTGTGTGCATGTGTGTGTGTGCGTGTGTGTGTACATGTGCGTGTGTATTCGTGTGTGTGTGTGTGTGTGTGCGTGCGTGTATACACGTGTGTATGTGTGTGTGCGTGCGTGTATACACGTGTGTGCGTGTGTGTGTGTGTGTGTGGTGTCATTTGATCATTACTCTTTGTTACACTGTACGGATCGAAGTGTCATCTCAGTCCATAATAAATACGTGTATTGAATCTGTGCGCTCTGTGTTGCAGGAGACATGCGGTACACGTGCACCCGGTGTGAGAACAGCTTCCTGTACCCTAACACGCTCAAGGCCCACATGTACTTCCGCTGCCCACCAGGACCGCCAGTGTACTCGCACGTCCCCAGTCAGCCCTCTCGAGTACATCCACTCGTGGACCTGAGCTTCTCTCAAGTATCTTCTCTGAGGCGTCCTGGTGACCTTCCAGGAACAAACCACACGACCGGGAGGGGAACCAATGGCAGCGTGCTTGTTGAGGGAAGACCGAGGTCAAGGTCAAGGTCAGACGGCACACATGAGGCGGGCACATCGTCTGGGATCTCCGCCTTCAGACCTCTGATCAAGGCGAGCTGGTCAGGGGAAAGATGTAGGCCAAGGAAGCTGAGACCCTCTCCTCTACACACCAGGCCACGAGGTTCAGCGAGTCCCGCAGGAAGCTGCGGGTCTCCCCCAAGTCACCCTGCACTCTCTCCTGGATCTGTCTTGCATTTGCAAATAGACGGGCGCCATGCCAGGTCCCCAGATGCCCTGCCTTTCCAGTACGAAAGTAGACGGAGCTCTACGTCCAGCATGGCGCGAACCTCGCCTCCAGCCCACCGGGAAGACCGGAAGTTGAGGAGGGGAGGTAACTCTGCCAAGACAGCGGAAGAGGATCCCAGGGCAGAGAGGGCAGTGCCAGACACTACCACGGAACACTTGGGGGTCCTCAACCTCTCCGTCAGAAACGCCTCCATCTCCACGGTCTTCCCCAGAGGTCAAGGCCATGACGTCAGCCCCGCCCATGGACCGTCCCAGCCAATCCAGATCTTCAACCACATCCATGCCCCTGCCTTGCCCATGGGCCTGGAGCACCCGGGCTGGGGAATGAGCTACCCTTATTGGCCCCCCGTGGGCGACTACCCTGGGTATTTCTACCCGCGCGTCCCCATTCCGGCTCCGAGGTCCGGCCCTTCCTATCTGCACCCATTCCGCCTGCTGACGTCACAGACTCCACACGCGGTCCCCCTGCCCATGGGCAGTCCGAGGTATGCGGAAGACTCCCCGGAGCAGCTAGGGGGGTCTTCCAGCTCCCCTGGTCTGACTTTTCCCTTCCCCCTGCCCTCGGACAAGGCGGGCGAGCCTTTGGACCTTCTTCCCCGCTCTCTCTTCTCCGCCAAGTCTCGCCAGGGTCACCGGTGCGTGTACTGCGGCCGCTACTACTCGCGCAAGTACGGGCTCAAGATCCACATGCGGACCCACACTGGCTACAAGCCGCTCAAGTGCAAGGTGTGCCACCGGCCCTTCGGGGATCCCAGCAACCTGAACAAGCACGTGCGTCTTCACGCCGAAGGCGATACGCCCTACAGGTGTCAGCACTGCGGCAAGGTGCTTGTGCGCAGGCGCGACCTTGAGCGCCACGTGAGGTCGCGCCATCCGGTGTCAGCCGAGACGGGCGATGACGTCTTCGTGGCGGTCAACGCGGTGACGTCATCTGTGGACAGTGACACCACTTCCCCGGAGCCGGAAGGAGAGATCGTGGTGGAGTAGTGTGCACGCTGAGAAGGTTTCTTGAATGAATGCGAGAGTGCGTTCATGACGGAATGAAATAATAATAAATGGACAAACGAATGAACTGATGGATCAATGAATGAATGAATGAATGAATGAACGAACGAACGAATAAATGAATATTACACTGAATGAACTCCCAATACGGATCAGTCAACCAAGGTGTCTTTCAAGCAACAATCAGTCGTACCCTGAACTTTCCCTGTGGTACCGAGAAGAAAAAACAACACGCTTTTGCGTCGATGCAAAGACAATTGAGAATGTAGGTAAAAGATAAACCATCGATTCCAGAGGACAAAACAAAATTACCCACAATGATCGCTTGGAGTCTTGAAAATGTAGGCAAAACACCACACCTCATCCAGCCTTGCCTTCTTCATGCTCATAATGAATTCATGGCATTTTGTTTGCGGCTGATTATAAAGTAGGTTTTTTTTGGGGGGGTGGTTGTCGGGGGTGGGGTCGGGGGGTGGTGGTTGGGGGGGTCGGGGTGGAGGGGGGGGGGAGGAGTTTCTTTATACAAGGGCCGAATGTATGACAGGCAGCTATACTTATTTCACTGATTCCCCTTGTTAGACAAAACTCATTCAAAAGTCCCCAGTTCAAGATACAAAGAATGCTTATAGACAGTAGCACTCGATGAAGCAACCAACACAAGATAAACGTTTATCTCGTGTCCATGGCTTATCTTGTCGTGTGTTTGTTCTTAAAACAAGACCAAGACAGTTCATTCAATTCAAATCAAGTCAATTCACTTCAATTCGTCATGCCGCTGTCCTTGATTTTCTTATCGAATGCTCTGTGAAAAGCTGCGGAAGGGCTGAACCCAAAACGTGTTATCCTTCTATTTTAAAAATCAGGGATTCCTCTAAGCGATCAATGTGGGCATTTTTGTTTTTACAACTTTGAATTACTCGAACAGTTTAGGAGCAGATATGCTGAACTCGAAAAAACTTTCAGTTGAAGTGACGGACCTCGAACCTGACCTCCAGGCCAGAGGTCAAGCTGTTTGCCACGCGGTCGTTCATCACGGCATAGACCCCACATGTACATGTAAAGATGCATTGTTGGCCATATTGCATGATCGCTTTGCCTCGACCCACTCGGTACCCGAAGGGCACTGAGGGTGAACGGGAGTGTGAATATCTCTTCTTGTGGCGCTGAGCAGGCATCGGACTGAGGCACTACCCAGGAAGTGGAGGTGATGCCGGTACCTGGCAGTCAATAGAAGCTTGATCACATTCTGTGAACCCGAGTCAGGAGTGACTCTGGCGCAGTTCGCAATGAATGCATAATAGATTTGATCCTTCGCATTACAGCATTGCGCTAAAAATAGTTCGTTCTGGATAGGCCTACTCTTTTCTCCACATTTTACAGAAATCATTCAGATGTCAAAACTTGTTTCCATTTCAACATAAACACTTTATTTCATCGAATAAACGCTTGTTTATTGCCTCAACAAGCGTAATATATTAGTTTTGTGCGAAATAACTACTTTAACGGCGTATGTCAGGGAGCAGGGCGCTATCCCACAAACCTCTCGCTTGACCTCCTTATGAATATTCCGGACGGAATAGTTCCATCACGTGATATGAACTGTGCTAGAGACTCTTTCGGCAGCTGGCAAAGTCTCTAGTGGACTAGAGCAGCTTGATCGTTCCCTTGTCCGTCTCTCCTCGGGTGCTAGTAGGGAGGCTTTTAGTTAGCCCGATGACGACAGAAGTTCAGGGTGAAGCGGTTGGAGTCGTGCGAGTGACTGAAAGTTGTGGTGAACCAGAACATTCCACCAGCCTTCTGACATGTTTGCATTTCTTACCTTTCGATGGTTTCGGTGCAAGTGAGTACGCACAAGTATTTGTACCTAAAGAGTTGACACCCTCGCGAACTCATCATGACGATCGTGTGCATTTGTTCTTTGTGTGCCCGCAATATGTTCCTTCACATTAATTAATGCCTTCCACGTTGCATTTTCTTTATTTCGTTCGGCACTACGACCGTGGACGAGGTAGGCCTAGTTTGAGAAGTCACGCTGGCACAATTGCTGCTGCCATGTCTTTGTGTAAAGCAGTTTCAGACCTCCATTTGGGTGATAACTCGCAATATAAAATCACCAGCCTTATTCTCTTCTTTTTTTCTGTGCCATCAAAAGATACGTCGTTGTGGGTATGTTACGGTCGATTCAAATTTGCTGGCGAAACGATTTGCGTCTCAAACTTCGGAGAAAATAAAAACGCCCTGAAATCACTGTGCACGAGTGACGAGGGTGAATTGTAAAAAAATGGAATTACAATGTATTCATATTCACTTTTTTTTACACACTGGTGTGACAACAGACCCAGGTGTTTCACGAATTTCCAAAGACAATGCACATGTGCCTCTACTAACGTACGTGCAATAGTTTTTGTGTGTGTTTTTTATATATTAATTTTACGCAGATATATTCTAATGTCGATGATTGTTGGATCTTGATTTCTGCTATCGTTACATAGCGGCTAAACCAATGACGATACAACGAGTTTGTGATAAACAGTTGCAAAACGTATTGTCGCTACTGCATAATTGGCGTGATTTGATGTTGTCAAGGTCTGAGGTTCGTCCTTCCCGTGTAAATATCCGAGAAATAAAACAGATTGAGGCAAATAAAGTTTTTCTGTTCGACTTTCGTAGTGGCCGATTACAGGCACCTGAACATCAACAAAGAGCTCCAAGATGGACGACGTCAATATTGTACTAGATGGAAATGTGTTTGTGAGCAGTGCATTTACAACATTCCGACCAATTCCAGCAAACACGCTTCACATCTCACACCAACAAACAGGTACACACACACACACACACACACACACACACACACACACCGGCAGACAGACAGACACACTGGCAGACAG
>JAWQFJ010023860.1:17500-22500 GCA_034096865.1 Theodoxus fluviatilis | reverse complement strand
TGAAAGAGAACCCAAACCAACATAAACTTCAGACAAGCTGCTGTTTTCTTTACAAGCATTGCCCTCAATATGATTCATAATCTCTCATCTCCCCGTCTCTCTACATGCATTCTTGTCCTTGTATGGATTTACATTTGCCTGTCCATCCATTCATCTGCTGGCCTTGTTTCAACTGCAGCCTGACTTGTGTAATTTGGGCCTGAAAGTCTGACAGAACTTAAACTCTCTCTAGTTACTGCGCCACTGGCTGTGCACAATGTCTGTACAGCATAATACAAAAGAGCCATATCAGATGCATATACCTGTTCCTTCTACCTATCCATCTTTATCCATATGTTTCTGCATGTTTAAAGAATACACACTTGAACAAATAAATTCCAGTGTATGCTGACATAACATTTTTTTTTATGATCCACGATGCTGTTGTAGAAAATCAATAGGACATTCCCTTGCAGGCGATATCAGTGGTTCTAGAATGAGCATTATCTGCCCATCATTCATACAGATGTTTCTCATCTTGATGTGAACAGGCCTCCACCTTGAACATAGACTTACCAGCATTCATTTTCAGCTCTTCTTCAATAATCCTGACAGTTTCTTCCACCTTTTCCATTGACAGCTACGATAAAAGAAACCCAGTCATTAGAGTATGAATGAATGAATGAAAGTAGGTGAGGGGAGGGAGAGATAGAGACAGACAGAAAGACACACACACACACACACACACACACACACACACACACACACACAGAGAGAAAGAGAGAGAGAGAGGGAGAGAGAGAGAGAGAGAGAGAGAGAGAGAGAGAGAGAGAGAGAGAGAGAGAGAGAGAGAAAGAGAGAGGCAAACTGACAGAGAGACAAATAGATGAGATAGACAAACACAGAGTGAGACACACAGATAGGTGTACAGACAAATGAACACGCAGATACAGACAGACATGCAGACAGATAAACAGAGACAGACACACAGAAACAGCCAGACAGACCAATACACAGAGACAGACAGACAGACAGACAGGCAGCAAGGCAGGCAGGCAGACAGGCAGGCAGGCAGGCAGGGAGGCTGGCAGCAGGCAGGCAAGCAGGCAGGCAGGCAGGCAGGCAGGCAGATAGGCAGACAGACAGACAGACAGACGGACAGACAGACGGACAGACACACAGACACACAGACAGACAGACAGACAGACAGACAGACAGACAGGCAGACACACAGAGACAGACATACAGAAACAGACGAACACACGGACACACAGACAGACAGACACAAGGACAGACAGACAGACAGACAGACAGACAGGCAGACAGGCAGACAGGCAGGCAGGCAGGCAGGCAGGCAGACAGAAAGACAGACACACAGACACACAGACAGACAGACAGACAGACAGACAGACAGACAGACAGACAGACAGACAGACAGACAGACAGACAGACACACAGACAGACAGACAGACAGACAGACAGACAGACAGACAGACAGACAGACAGACAGACAGACAGACACACAGACAGACCATCACACAGAGAGAGACTCACCGTTTCTTCTTCAGCATGCTTGTGGACTGCTGTGACAAAGTTCTCTCCCTTGAACTGACGGATGTAATTGCAGCGCGGGAACCAGCGTGCATGCTCAATCCAGGGGTTGTCCGTTGCTTCCCAGTTTTTCAAACCACCATTGCACTGGAAGCATCGCACTCCATCGCCCTCTCCTGCCGAAATGAGTTTATAAAAGTGTTTAGTCTCTTCCCAGCAAACAAGTTTGAGAGAAAGAGACAGAGAGAGAGAAACAGAGAGAGAAAGAGATACTGAAGAGAAGAAATAAATGTCATCAGTTGACCAACTGAGAAACACAGTTTTTATAATGTTGTCACTGTGAAGAATTTCTGCAAAGTTATGTATTGATGTGCATTTGGGCTGCTTGATGTTGACTTACCATGTCTACACAGAAAACTATCACCTAACTACTAAAGATTTAAGCACACACATGTACAAAACGGATGTGGTTGTAGTAACCTGACTGACCCTATTCTTTTCTTTCCAGCCTTATAGACAGAAAAAAGCAAAAGTAAATCAAAGGTAAACAAAAAACTGCATGCTGTCCCTCTTCCCTATTTGGACTATCTATGAAAAAAGCATTTTCAGTCAAATAGGAATGTTGATCATGTTCAGAAGAATCTACTGTATTCATGACACTTCTCATTCAAAGACACACATACACACTCAAATGTGTGCAGTCTCAATATCATACTGACCTAAAAATATTAACACACAAAAATGGTCAGATCTACAAGGAATAGGCCAGTGTCAAACATGTGTCAATATGATGAAAGCAGATGTAAAGGCAGTCAAACGTTTGATACATGCTGACGCCTGCCTATGATTTGCCCACTAGGTAGATTAGCACCTCTTCCTTCCGCTCCAAGCCACAGTCACTCACCTGTGTAGAAGAAGCCCGCCTCAGCTAGGTCCTGTCCTCTCTGGATGTCCTCCTTGGGCCATGAGGAAAAGGAAGTCGTGCGTTTCACCAGCACTGCCATCATTGGGAAGGTGGGTCTGCCGATGTGGATGTTGAGCAGCTCCTGGACGTTGGCTTTGTCTGCAAGTGCAACAGCCCTCAGTTGTCCTTGTGCGCCCTGCTGTTGTTGCTGCAGCTGCTGTTGTTGCAGCTGTTGTTGCTGTAGAAGCTGCTGTTGCTGCTGTTGTTGTTGTTGTTGTTGCTGCAGCTGCTGTTGTTGTTGCTGTTGTCGCTGTTGCTGCAGCTGCTGTTGTTGCTGCTGTTGCTGTTGGTGTTGCTGTTGCTGTTGTTGTTGCAGCTGACTCTGTTGAAGTTCCCGTTGTTGTTGCTGCAACTGTTGTTGTTGTTGCTGTTGAGAAAGCTGCTGTTCTCTTTGCTGTTGAAGCTCATGCCAACTCTGCTCCTCTTGAAGCTGCTGCTGCTGGGGCAGATGCTCTTCTGCTTGTTGATGTTGTTGTCTTTGTTGTTGACCTTGCTGCTGCTGTTGTTGCCTCACTGCTTCCTGCTGCTGATGCCTTTGAAGCCAGTTCAGTTGGTTTTGTGGCTGCACTGGCAGCCGCGGTTCTGAGGTGGAGGAAGGAGTGGAAGGAGATGCATCATCACACTCAATGGAAAATGCGCCATCTGACACATTGAGATCCATGCTGGAATCCCTTCTCTGTGATCTGGCATATGATGCTGAAGCAGGAGCAACATGACACATGAGTGGAGTTTCACTGGAGAAGGAAGGCAACAGAGGAGATGCATTCTGAGTTGACGATGATGAAGGTGTAGATGAAGATGAAGATGAGGGAAGGCTGGCAGCACCTTCTGAAACGTTTCTGATTGCCAGTCGAGAGATACGAGACAAGGCCTGCTCATCCTCTTCTGTAACCTCTGGAATCTGGAGGCCCAGATCTCCTCCACTGAGATAGCGACAAGAGGGGCTGATCCTCTGATGAAGCAAGAGAGGATTATCTCCTCTTGCCCACTGATCATGTTGACAGCCACAGCTAAAGCAAACTGCTTGGTCGCCAGTCCTGCTGGCGTAGAACCCTGCTGCAGCCAGACGCAAGGCGGACACAGCCTGGCTGGGAAAGTCTTTAAACGACATCAGGCGCATCCACTGGCTCTTCATGGAGAAGTCTCCAAATGCTGAAGATGGCATGCTCTCCTGGCTCCTCTTCCTACTTCCCATGCCAGAATGTCCAGAATGTCCAGAATGTTCTTCTGCAGAGTTTGTGTTGAAAGAAAGAGGTAACATGGCAAACACAACACCACCCACTTTGGTGAAGCGGAACAGCAAGGACTTGATTCTCTGGAGCAGAGATGAGCTTTTGACTTTGGTTTCTGTGGCTGGGAAACTTTCTCTGTTCCAGGACAGAAGAGCCTTCATGCCATTGCGGTAGGCAATGGCAGAGACACTGTAGTAGGCCACGGAGAAAATCCCAGTCTTCAGGTTTCTATGAAGAGCTTTGCTGAATGACAGTGCTAGAAAGCTTTGATGGCACCGAGTCCCCGCGCAGTTTGGTGCCAGTGGGGACAGATCAAGCAGGATGGTAATGTCTGTCCACGAGATATGTTTCTGCTTCAATGTGTTGACAAACTTGGACACCATGGCAAATTCGTTCCTTCACTTGCAAACGGTACTCATACCAGAGGAAACTGGAACAAGAAGGGTGGGAAATGTTTCAAGATCTCTTTACCTTGTGAAATATGGTGGTCAAGGACCTGGAACATTATGAGTGTCCAATTCTTCCTTTTCCAAGTGTGCTAATGCCTACTTCTTGGAGATAGATCTAGCTCCATTCCAAGTATGGTTAGAACTATGAGAGCGTGATTGTTCACAGTGGCAGCAGAGGTTGTTGGAAGGAGAGACAAGGATATAAAATATGAGGGGATTCAAGCATGTCCATGTATACTTTTGTGTAAGTTGTAATGAGTGTGTACAGTCATGTATATACTTGTATATCATTGATTATTTTAGTACACACTTTTTATACATGTCCTTGATCCCACAGAAACCCTTGTCATTACTAATATTGCATATTATTGACAGAAATGCACTTTTCTCTCTCACACACACACACACACACACACATACACACACACACACACACACACATACACACATAATACATATGCAGTGTTTTTCACAAAACACACACATGTACACACTGCGTTGCATGTGCATATATGTGTGTGTGTTTTGTGAAAAACACTGTGTGTGTGTGTGTGTGTGTGTGAGTGTGTGTGAGTGTGTATGTGTGAGTGTGAGTGTGTGTGTGTGTGTGTGTGTGTGTGTGTGTGTGTGTGTGTGTGTGTGTGTGTGTGTGTGTGTGTGTGTGTGTGTGTGTGTGTGTGTGTGTGTGTGTGTGTGTGTGTGTGTGTGTGAGTGTGTGCATTCCTCACATGTTTTATAAACTGTAATGTACATCTTTTTATTGTGATTTGCAAAGGTTTGTGGACTTACCTTGTTTTAAATGGTGCTCTATAAACACATCTATTA
>JAWQFJ010023860.1:0-15000 GCA_034096865.1 Theodoxus fluviatilis | reverse complement strand
TGATATGGGCATGTGTACATGTTTGTATGCACGAGCTCGCAATGTGTGCGTGCGTGTGTATGCGTGCACACATTCCTCTATGGGTGCGGCCGGTGCGTGTTTGTTCGCACGCACGATATGTTTGTCTCTCTCTCTGTCTGTCTGTCTCTCTCTCTCTCTCTCTCTGTCTGTCTCTCTGTCTCTCTCTCTCTCTCTGTCTGTCTCTCTGTCTCTCTCTCTCTCTCTCTCTCTCTCTCTCTCTCTCTGTCTCTCTCTCTCTCTCTCTCTCTCTCTCTCTCTCTCTCTCT
The DNA here is from genome assembly GCA_034096865.1 of Theodoxus fluviatilis. NCBI lineage: Eukaryota > Metazoa > Mollusca > Gastropoda > Cycloneritida > Neritidae > Theodoxus > Theodoxus fluviatilis. The sequence continues at coordinate 14,713 of JAWQFJ010023860.1, read as the reverse complement.
CTCTCTCTCTCTCTCTCTCTCTCTCTCTCTCTCTCTCTCATGTTATAAATCGTTACAACGTAGAGGGAATCTGTCTAAAAAAGAAAACCAAAACAACAACAAAGATGAGCTAACAAATACGATTTCAAAATAATAAGCTGTTTTGATAAAGGCCGAATCAAACCTGGTAGATGCTATAAGACACCTTAAGTACTTAAACAAACTAATAAAACCCGAAGCAAACAAACGAACGAACGAACGAACAGACGAAAAACCCCCAGTAATAGGTTTAGGCTTGACCTGTACAAAAATGTGTAAAAAGGACTGAGGTAAAAAACATATGTTCTAAGCAAGACTCTTTACCTAAAAATCATTACGGTGTGTCAGATTGGGTATTAGCAACATTTGTTAAGGGCTGCTCTCCACTTCATCCCCCGTCATTTGGCCATTGGATCAGTACATTCCACTACAATGCAGACAATGACAAACTATTGACGTTTCCTTACTTCGAACACATTGTCAACGATGACTATTCCTTCCTGATCACGTGTACCGCATTTGCAGAAACTGGCTGAATGTTTGCCAACGTAATTCTTCATAGCTGAAAATCCCGCTGGAAAGAATAATAGTACAAACTCTGTCGCTGCAAAGTACAGCAGTGCTGAAAAAAAACACAAAACAAAGCACCAGTCTACAGGCTTGTTCAGGAGTACGAAGCGCTGCTGCATGAGCGCTTCATGTTGGCAATCGAGCACTCTTTGGCTCTCGTGAACGCCTACAGATGTAGTGCAGCACTTCACTTTTTAAAGGGAGGTAAATCTTCTGCGTAGCATTTTGTGTTGCGAGACGCTAAAGAAAGTGTTTTCTTTGCCACAGACATCGTTAATGCACGTTTAAATGTATTCTGCATGAATCAAGTCCACTACTGTGTCATCCTTAATGCCATTACTCGCGCACACAGAGCGCTTAGGGCAAATAAAGCGAATTCCAGTCCCAAAATGATGTTTCTGAGGGTTATTTTACGCATCGACGGCCAGTGCGGGATCGAAGGCGCCATTTTGAAAATCGCGTGAATCACCTCGGATGCGTGCTTTTCTGTAATGCACAGCGCTGAAATTGCTGTTCAGGAGTGAAACACGTGCAGCGCTGTGCAGCGCTTCGCAGCTCTGCGCCCCCTGAACAAGCCTCGGGTTTTTTTGTATGAATTTAGGTAATGAAGAGACAACTTGGAAATTTGCCTCAGGTTTCTATGATTGCAATTGCAATTTTAAAAAGATGGGCATTAGGCACCCTCTTTTTGTTTCCAAAAGTTTTCTGCAAGTAGAAAAGACACATCAAGTTAAACAGAGCAAACACAGTGTGGACATATATCCAATAAAAACTTTCTAACTTTATTTGGTAACCACGAAACTAAACACTTTAAAACAATTTCTATTTCTTGTGGAAAACTTCCATGCTTTTGGGGCATACAGCCCCTGGAGGTCGAGACATTTGGCCCCTACCTAAAACTAAATGACTTATATTGGTAAGTCATCTAAAACATATCAGAAGAAAAAACCCGTATAAATGCATAGAATCACCCAGTAAGAGGAGGGGGGAGGGGAGTAAAAGTTTAAAAAGGGAAAGGTGTGGTTTTTATACAGCAACCCATATCTGGGCCTCAACCCGCTTTACACTTTACCCCCTGATCACTGGGCATCTTGATCAATCAGTCATAATTCGAATGTTAATGTAAATGCTTCTGCCAATATTTGCACAAAAGCAAGTTTTAAAATGGCATGGTGCCGTCCCCGAACCCCAAGTGATCAGCACTGCAAGCCCAGCAGTCGGTAGTCCATGCCGATGGGGGGGGGGGGGGGGGGGGGGACCAAACAGCGAATCTACCCTGAAGTATTAGAAATAATGTTCGAACGCGTGCAGAAATAACTAAGTCTTAAAATTCCCAGATACATTTGTGAAAAAAGTTATTACTTGTTTCAAATGATAAGAAAACGTAAGAGTTTACATATAAGAGCAACTAGCCTCCTGATTTAAGGTACATGTGTATATGGTTTCTTGAGCCCACCGATGAAGAGAAACAAAACCCACAAAACAAAGCAAAACTACTCTAACTCTTCCTCTTTACGAGGGTTGCTGGGCAACCCAACAAGCTGCATGCGATCATACCATTAATCAGAGAAATTGTAGAAATGTATAATAATAATCATAGTTTATTCATACGCACATACCTTCCCTTGACAGGCAAGCTCATGGCGTTTACAATCCAAAGAATCAACGCTCACACAACCACTCAACATCACATTCCTACAAAAACGCACACACTACACACATAAACAAAAAACAAAAACTAAGATCCAATAGAACAAATAGAACAGACTATACAATATACACAGCATTTGCAGGCAAGGTCAAATAAGGCGAAGCAGCTCAGCGGGAAAGGCGGATCGGAAGAGGTGGGTCGTTAGAGCACTTTTGAACTGGGGTAGAGTGTCAGAATGACGGACTGAGAGAGGGAGACTATTCCAGGTTACAGGTCCAATATAGGAGAAGGCACGTCATTTATATCCTGAATTGTGCACGCAATTATGACAGAAAATGATGTTTCCTTGACATTGTGCTACATCATTTGATGCAGAAAATTGAAGGGCATCAGACACCAGATCATCTTACTGACGCTTTCAGGTTACACAGAACAGAAAAACGACACCTCGAGTTAAAGTAGAGATTATAATTAAGTATTTCATCGGTCCAGTTTTGTATCGCTAACTTGAACTACTTTCATTTTAGAGACGAAATGCTAAAATGCGAGGCATGAGTGCAGTGTGCTCCTCAACCTCTGCACGCCTATTGAAACCCTGTCTTTTGACGGGCGGATGTAGGCGAGCAAAGCTTTGGTGTTGGTTTATGTGCGATGCGCAGTGCCGTGGTTCAATTCCTGGGATGGGAGAAAACTGGATAAATAATTTCTTGCGAGGCATTAAGCACCAACACATTCTGTGTGACTGTCGTGGGCTTTACCGTTCTCATCCCAGACTAATAACAGGTCAGTAAGTTTTAACTGTCAGGACTGAAAAATAATCAAACTTATCATTACACACACACACAGACACACACACACACACACACACACACACACACACACACACACACACACAGACACAGAGTTGTGGCTATGGGAACAACCAAAAAAAGGGTCAGTAGGTAGGCCTGATCTATCTTTTATAACTAGGCCAGACCGAGACTGCTCATTCTGTGTATATATGCATGTGTGTTTTAAGAAAAGTCATGTATACAACTGATTAATCTGAACATAAATTTTTTTTAAATTACGTCGATGAAAAAGCTTTAAAAAGCAAATCGTGCCTATAGGAAAGATGGGTCAGCATGCAATTTGTTTTTTTACCTTTATTTTTCTACTCCCACCCCCCGCCCCCACCTCCCCCACCTCTCCATCCCCTCACCTCTCCATCCCCCCACCCCATTCCTCAATCGAACAAGAAGGGCAAAGCCCATACGACTCACATGCTTGACCTTGACATTTATATGACCTTGACCTTCAGGTGACCTTCAAGGTCAAGGTCAAACAACTAAACCTAACAATGACATCATACACTAAGAAATGCTTTACACATTTTTCCTACCAAAATACATGTGACCTTGACCCAAGGTCAAGGTCATACAAGGTCATGCAACACAAAGCTGTTAATTCAAGACATAGGAAGCACAATGGTGCTTATTGGCACTTTCTACCATGAGATATAGTCACTTTTAGTGGTTCACTACCCCATTTTGGTCACATTTCATAAGGGTCAAAGTGACCTTGACCTTGATGATATGTGACCAAATGTGTCTCATGATGAAAGTATAACATGTGCCCCACATAATTATTAAGTTTGAAACAGTTATCTTCCATAGTTCAGGGTCAAGGTCACTTCAAAATATGTATACAATCCAACTTTGAAGAGCTCCTGTGACCTTGACCTTGAAGCAAGGTCAACCAAACTGGTATCAAAAGATAGGGCTTGCTTTGACCTATATACCACTTGTAGCTAAGGTCGCCATTCTCAATAACGTGGGAGAAAATTGGGAAAATGTGAAAAATGACTGTTTTTGAGACCACATTTATGGCTCCTGTGACCTTGACCTTGAAGCAAGGTCAAGTCACTATGTATGTTTTTTGAGGCCTTGTCATCATACACCATCATGCCACATTTGGTGTTGATAGACTTAATAGTCTCCGAGAAAAATCCAACGTTTAAGTTTTTTACGGACGGACGCCCGCCCGGACGGACGCCCGGACGCCCGGACGGACGGACGACACGGCTCAGTACATAGACTCACTTTTGCTTCGCATGTGAGTCAAAAATGGTATAGGGTCGGCAGGAGAAAAAAATATCAGTCCCGTTACCATAACCACAACTATTTTTCTATTTTTAGCCATAGCACTCTGAATCACAGGGCTGCTGGGTGGTGCCACCTGGCGGTGCAAGGCTACACCAAAGACCGCACACTGGCCAAACTGTGTCCGTTCATGGGTTTCAAGCTGCTTCATATCTTGCCCCCTGTTCATCGGGCCAAATAGTCCATTCTCTACTGTAATGGAGCCGCACACTGAGTCCACCATAGAGCAGGTCAGTGAGGCAGGCTGTCCGATTGACCTCTGTCCATTTTGCCCTGCCCTGGGCACAATGAGATCGCATTGTCCAGAGAGCCTGAGCTCTTCAGGGCATGTGAAATTTAGCAGCAATAGCAGCTGCATAAGCCATCAGACACAAACTACTCAACGCCCTTACAGTATGCGCTCTCATGATCTGCGTAGATGTAGCAATGTCTGACTGACTGATTGAGTGACTGAGTGACTGACTGACTGACTGATTGATTGATTGAATGACTGAGTGAGTGACTGAGTGACTGACTGACTGACTGACTGAGTGAGTGACTTAGTGAGTGAGTGAGTGAGTGAGTGAGTGACTGACTGACTGACTGACTGACTGACTGACTGACTGACTGACTGACTGACTGACTGACTGACTGAGTGATTGACTGACTGGGTCGATCGATGGATCAACCAACCTAGCAACAAGCAACCAACCGACCCAACCCATCCCATTCACTCACCCCACCCCACCCAACCCAATTCAACCCCATCCCACCCCTACCCACCCTATCCCATCCCATCCCTACTCTATACCCACACATCCACCCACCCAACCATCAACCAATCAATAAGGTAGTTTGGGCCTATTAGGCTTTGTTGGTTATTTAAGGCTATTGATCGCTAAAATCACAAGAGCTGAATAGAGTAAGACCCAGTTTAGTATCGATTTCTCTGTACTTATCGTCCAAGTATGAATTGCGTATGGAGACGCAGGGAGTCCATTCTTACCCCCAACCCACAGGGGGTCTATTCTTACCCCCAACCCACAGGGGGCGCAGCAATGCTATGACAAAACCGTTAATGATGGTGTGTGCGTGTATGTGGGCCCTAGAGCAGTGGTGACATGACATTACGCGCCTTCGAGTCACTATAACTGTGGAGTGTGTGTGTCTGTGCGTGTGTGTGTGTGTGTGTGTGTGTGTGTGTGTGTGTGTGTGTGTGTGGTGTGTTTGTGTGAGTGTGTGTGTATGTGATGTGTGAGTGTGTGTGTATGTGGTGTGTGAGTGTGTGTATGTAGTGTGTGTGTGTGTGTGTAAGAGAGAGAAAGAGAGAGAGAGAGAGAGAGAGAGAATGCATGTGTGCGCGCGCGCGCGCGCGTGTGTGTGTGTGTAAGAGAGAGAGAGAGAGAGAGAGAGAAAGAGGGGGGAGAGGAGAGAAAGAGGGGGAGAGAGAGGGGGGGGGAGAGAAGAGGGGGGGAGAGAGGAGGAGGAGAGAGAGAGAGAGAGAGAGAGAGAGAGAGAGAGAGAGAGAGAATGCATGTGTGCGCGCGCGCGCGCGTGTGTGTGTGTGTAAGAGAGAGAGAGAGAGAGAGAGAGAGAGAGAGAAAGAGGGGGGAGAGAGAGAAAGAGGGGGAGAGAGAGGGGGGGGGAGAGAGAGGGGGGGAGAGAGAGAGAGAGAGAGAGAGAGAGAGAGAGGAGAGAGAGAGAGAGAGAGAGAATGCATGTGTGTGCGCGCGCGCGCGCGTGTGTGTGTGTGTGTGTAAGAGAGAGAGAGAGAGAGAGAGAGAGAGAGAGAGAGAGAGAGAAGAGGGGGGAGGGAGAGAGAGAGAGGGGGGGGGAGAGAGAGGGGAGAGAGAGAGAGAGAGAGAGAGAGAGAGAGAGAGAGAGAGAGAGAGAGAGAGAGAGAGGGATAGAGAGAGAGAGAGAGAGAGAGAGAGAGAGAGAGAGAGAGAGAGAGAGAGAGAGAGAGAGAGAGAGAGAGAAGAGAACATAGCGGTAATGGGAAAACTACATGCATTGTATTCAACAAGAAGCCAGCGTTGACAGTTTCGAAAACCAGTCACAGCAGCGAAGCCTGCATTTCTGGTATACATGTATATTATTGTTGTTTCAGTTTGTTCAGTTAATCGGCGAACACTCATAATGAGTCAAACTGAATGTGATCCCCCACCCCTCTCGCACCCAAGGAAAATGAAAAGAAGAGAAAGTACGTATGGGAAAAGCACAATCATCCGTCAATGAGTACTAAAACACGAACATACGATTATCTTATGATTTGAACTGTGGGGAGAAAAGCTTCAGTACAAAAGCTTCCTCAATTTTCAAAATCGGAAACCGTTGAAATGACGAAAATGAAAGTAGGGGGCTTAATTATGTTTTCGCAGCGATAAGTTAATCCATTGCAACAATATAAACAAAACGTTGGTAAAATAACTATATCGTCCGATAGAAGATTTGCGAAATAAGCGCACAGGAGACTTTTCCCCGAACAGGATACGTGACGCGAAGAGACGGAAGGACGCGGAACAAGTCGACCTCTGAAAAACGCTAGTACATGTACTGTAGCAGCGACATCCGCCCAGCTTTCAACGGTCACGAAACCCCGATGATACATTTTCATGCCTTAAAAAAAAAACAAGCTAACATGAAACTTCCTCTTCGATGTTGCTAACAGCCAAGAAGCCCGTGACCGTTTTTGTTTGTTTGGTGGCGTTAGTTTTCCCACTACCAAGAAAGTTGCAGTAGCCAGTAGACAGAGTAGTTTGACAGGTCATAACAACTAGTCACAGCTTCTCAGTCATCGTACTCACACCAACGTCTATCTCTACTGTCACAACTCACCTGATACTGGAACTTTTTCACAGAAGAAGACAAAAAAATGACCTCGTTCAATTATTCGGCGGTTCGCAAAAGTATTTGATTGCAGCAATACCGAGCTGCACCCACCACTGACGACAGCGGCCCTCAGACTATGACCCACGACCCTGTGAGTGTGAGCTCACAGGGAATTTCCCATTCAGGGGGAAGGAACTCTGAAAATGTGCCCGCCGACGTAAACATTTTTAGACTCCACCTTGATCTGTGTGTGTGTGTGTGTGTGTGTGTGTGTGTGTGTGTGTGTGTGTGTGAGTGCGTGCGTGTGCGTGCGAGCGTGTGTGCGAAAACTTTAGCTTTTTAAGAATGCATTTAATTATTGACTGTGAGTCTAAGCGCAAGATCGTGTTTCTCGCGCTTAGACTGTTTGAGTGTTATATAGCTTTCCAGCGTATGACTGGATGCTCGTCAGATTATTGTCAAAATAAATTAGTTCGGAGGTCCATCGAAAGTGTGGGGCCTACAGGTTCACCAAGTGCACGAGTATCGTACAAACTGAGTGTAAACATGAGTGATGATATTAATCATGGTAAATGAGACGTGGGTTTTCAGCTTTGCATTATAAATTTATATCCTTGCCTGCCACACCTTAATTGATAGTGCTTATATCGTTGTTGTTGTTGTTGTTGCTGCTGTTGTCACTGTTATCTTTTTCCTGCTGCTTGCTTACATGATAATAATAATAATACAGACTATTTATAACGCACATACCTTCCCTAATAGCAAGCTCATGGCGTGTACAATGATAAAGTCTACACTCATACAAAACATTCTAACACTCACATACTATACAATTGAAATAAAAAGAACAATTAAATACAATACAATTAATTAAGTAGCAGGCAAAACACGAAACATAAAAGAGGCGCCTTCACTGCTCGTCAGGAAAGACTGACCGGAACAGGTGTGTCTTGAGGGAGGTTTTGAACTGGGACATGGAATTAGAGTGACGGACAGGGAAAGGTAGGCTATTCCATGTTACAGGGCCGATGTAGGAAAAAGCTCGCTGTCCTTGGGTTATCTTTTTGCGACGGGGGACATTTAACGTTTTGGTGTCTGCAGCTGAACGGTTATTTCTAGCGGGGGTGTAGACAGTGAGAATTTCTTTGAGTGCGTGTGGTGCAGTTTGATTGAAGAAGTTGAAACACATAATGGCTAGCTTATACTCTATCCTCTGAGCGACGGGGAGCCAATGCAGTGCACGAAGGAGTTTGGATGTGGGAGTTCTCTTGGGACATCTAAAGATTAGTCTAGCAGCAGTGTTTTGGACTTTTTGCAGTTTGTTTAGCAGAGTGCCAGGAATGCCGGCAAGAAGAGAATTTCCATAATCAAGACGGGACAGAACAAGGGAAGTGACAAGGGTTTGAGTGGCCTGTTGTGAAAGATAGTGACGAATAGTGCCAATTTTCCTTAACTCGTAGTAAGCTAACTGGCAAACTTTGTTCACATGAACTCTCATAGAAAGATCATCATCGAACATGACACCTAAGTTCCTAACAGACTTTGAGAATTCTATCTCACTCTGGCCTATGGTTAGTTTCAGGGCCTGATCGAATTCGCCTCTACCGCCAACCAGGAGAGCTTCGGTCTTTGAATCATTAAGTTTGAGTTTGTTCTGTGTCATCCACTGTTTCACATCAGAAATACAAAGTTCACTTGCAGAGAGAAGAAGTTGGATTTGACTGGGATGAGCATTTTTGGTTTTGTCACGTTTGGTTTGGGTACAACTTTTAGAAGAGTCATGCAGCTTCGGGACATGATCCTGCTTACGCGACCACGATATTGGCAAACAGAGATTTAGTAAGTTGTGTAAATAGTTCTGGCTTGTACAGGCCAGGTTACATGTACAGGCCAGTGTGTAAAGTTCTCACCCTTCTGCAGTTGAGCATATTACTCACTCAGTGTTTATATACCAATTATAGCAATATAGGGCCAGAGGATATTGCCATTTCAGTCCATGCTTACTTCCTCAGTAAGCAGCAGCATGAGATTGCATTTCTTTGTGTGGTGGGTAATAGTGCCGTCAGCAATAAATGAGAGACTGTATACCTCATTCCACGCATTCTGCATACCTTAGATTAGATTAGGGAGGGGGGAGTGGTTCCGATAACCCGATAAACCCATATGTTTTTCCTGCCGATCCTACACTTGTTTTTCGATTGTGAGCACTATTAAAATAAATGTTTCCAGAGAAAGTGACATATTGATTTATGTTTAGATGAATCTACTGCATACATGGTATTTCTTAACATGCATGCACGCATACGCATGCACACACACACACACGCACACACACTCACACACACACAAATGTGTAGTCTCAATCTAGCTTCAGGTCAGGCCTACCTACCGATCCCCCCCCCCTCCCCCCTCCCCCCCCCCCTCCCCTCTTACCTTAACCACAACTCTTTTGGGGTTTCCCCCTTTTTTTTTCTTAGCATGAAGGGATGGACGCTGATCTCGGATTACCCACGTCACATACGCCGAAGTGAAGAAACGACTACTTGTGGTTGTTAATAGTGAACTGTCAGCATTTTAGGAGAGGCTGCAATACCTCATTCTATGTGTTTTGCACTCCTTAGATTGGAATAGATAGTGCGTGATAGAGCCATTCTGAGATAAGCCACGAAGGATCGACTCACTCTGTGTGTGCACATGAGTCACAAGATCAGCAGCAATGCTGAAGTCAGCACAGAGGGATTACCTCTTGAAGTATTGGCCTCCTGTGGGTTGGGGGTAAGAATAGACCCACCACATCTCCCTAGGCATATAATCAAAGATAAATCACTTGGGAGAACGAAACCTTATTCTAACCAGCTCTAGTGAGTTTGTGGTCAATAGCCTTTCATAATCTGCAGAGGCTGGATAGGCTGTAAAACTATTCATGATCATCATCATCATGATCATCATGATCATCATCATCACCATCAATCATCATCATCATCAACATCATCATCTCGTCATCATCATCTCATCATCATCATCATCATCATATCATATCACATCATATCATCATCATCATCTCATCGTCATCATATCATATCATAATCATCGTCGTCATCATCATCATCATCATCATCATCATCATCATCATCATCATCACCATCATCATCTCTCTATCACCATTATCATATCATCATCATCATATCATCATCATCATCATCATCATCATCATCATCATCATCATCATCATCATCATCATCATCATCATCATCATCAGTATGTATATGTAGAACAAAAGGCATTCAAGCACCTATCACTCTTTTCTGATGGCAGGTGAGGTATTCATATCTCATTCAGTTTGCCGCTGCCACTGGCAGACATGTGTCTCAGGTCCCCCATCGTTGTGAATCACTCACTCCAAGTTTTAAGACGACCCCAGATAATCTAAGGGCTACATCTCTTGGATGGATGGATGGATAGTGTTTTACGGCCTGTCAGCCTTGTAGGCTATATAAGGCCATTAAGCAAGAAAGTCACTAGAACAGTTGAGAGTAAATGTAATCCAGTCACGGTGTCCCTAGTTATTCGCCTCTTATGAATCGCGTAGGGAGACGCGGTGGGTCAATTCTTACCCCGAACTCACAGGGGGAACATCTCTTAGATGAAACATTGTTCATCTGCTACGCTTTAAAACTAAGAGAAGTAATTAAGAAAATTCAAGGGATGTGTGAATAATGTATTAAGAAAAATATAAATAAGACACCTACTGAGTGGCTCCAAGTGGGCGTAAAAACTGGCATCATCCAGATGGAGAGTGCTAAATATGTCAATGTGCATTGGCATGCTACTTTCCAGTAACTGCCACCATTCAAATGGGCAGTCGGCCCTTTGAATACATTTATTCCTTTGTGCATTAAGTACTGGTAAAGTTTTCACTGTTCCATGTTGGCAATCTCAGGCAGCACAAGCTGTTTCATTTTATGTTTGGTGATCTTAAACAACAGCTGAGTTATCAATACAGCAGCTGGACAGGACAAGCTTGTCATTCCATATGTGCCTGATTGTGAAGCCTTAAAACATAGCCCCCATTTGTGTCTAGAAAGGTTTTAAAACATTTTTCTCCATCAAACCAAACCAAACCAAACCAAACCAAACCAAACACACACATTGCACCATTGAAGTAAATGTATATGTTTATTTGGGCAAAATTTTATAACAACAACAACAGGCTCCAAGTACATTGCAAAGAGTGACGAAGAGCGCAAAACTTGAAATGTTGACCGTTTTTTCCTGCCCCATTTCATATGCTCCGATCAGTTCTTTGGTTAAAAGCAGTGAATACAGTATGAATACATGCATAAGGAAGTGAGCAAAGTTGAAAATTGATTTTGATTATTAAATGAAATAACCTATAAACAAATACACAATGTCAATAAATTAAAGAGATATAAGAAGAAATGCATGAACACTAATTTCAAATTACATGTAATCTGAAATAAATGAATAAGAATTTCTCTCTTTTTTTTTCAATCTTCCCATCCCTTTATCTCCTCCTCCCCTGCCCCCAACCGTGCACAAAACACACACACACACTCACACACACACACGCGCGCGCGCGCTCGTGCATGCACACACACATATATACACACATACACATGCACACACATGCACACACACATGCACGCATGCGTGCATGACCTCATGCATGCAAGCATGCATGCACACACACACACATGCACATACACACACACACACAAACACACATACAAACACACACACAAACACACACACATATACACACACTTACACACACACATACACACTTTCAATAACGCACTGTCTCGCTCTGTGGTCAAATCCTGTCAGAATACATAAATTTCGTGTTTTTGCAACCTTTCCTGGAGTAAACTGGAACCCGTCCAAACTTTCAGGCATTTTCCTCGGATGACATGTGATACAGCTTTATCCCTCCAGGTTTACTGGAGGTCCTCACAGCTTTATCCCTCCAGGTTTACTGGAGGTCCTCACAGCTTTATCTGTCTGTGTGTGTGTGTCTGTCTGTCCCAACTTAACGGCTGATATATATAAAAACTACTGGACGGATTTTCTTGACATTTTGCACACTTACTGGAAGTTAGGTCTGATTGAATGAATCAAATTTTCAGAATCGAGGTTTGAAAAGAAAGTTACTTTTTTTACGTTTTGGTGTTGCCAAGAAAACGCTACAACTGAGTCCAAATGCAAAATGTGTGGCGTGATCATTTGACGTCGAATAAGTGATGTAATTTCGAGGAGATTGGACATTGGTGAAGGAGAAAGAAGGATTTTCCCTCCAGGTTTACTGGAGGTCCTCACATCCTTCTCTGTCTGTCTGTCTGTCTGTCTGTCTGTCTGTCTGTCTGTCTGTCTGTCTGTGTGTGTGTGTGTCAGTGTGTGTGTCTGTCAGTCCCGACTTAACGGCTGATATCTCAAAACCTACTTGACGGATTTCCTTGACATTTTGCACACTTACTGGAAGTTAGGTCCAATTGAATTTATCAAATTTTCAGAATCGAGGTTTGAAAAGAAAGTGACTTTTTTACGTTTTGGTGTTGCAAAGAATGCAAGGGACGGAACTCTGTCCCGACTCAAGGGAAGTGTTGGCATGTGTGAGTGATCATTTGACGTCGAATAACGTGACGTAATTTCGAGGAGATTGGACATTGGTGAAGGAGAAAGAAGGATTTTTTATCCCTCCAGGTTTACTGGAGGTCCTCACAGCTTTATGGATTAGCTCACTCGGTAGAGCGTCAAATATTTTTTTGTCGCTGGGACATGCTTATTTTTTTAATGTGTGTATGGTATTCGAGAGAGAGAGAGCCACCCCACCCGTTGTTGTACACGTGAGAGGTTGCGGGTTCGAACCTTACTTTTTCCCCCCTCTTTTCTCGAGAGGTTGCGGGTTCCAACCCGATTTTTTGTCTTTTTTTATGCCAAAACCTGGAGGTTCAGCGCCAGTGGTTTTTATTTATCCCTCCAGGTTAACTGGAGGTCCTCACAGCTTTATTGTTTTTTTTAATGCCAAAACCTGGAGGTTCAGCGCCAGCGGTTTTTATGACAGCTTTACTATAATGAGACCAACCCAGAATGTCATCCAGTACATCTGTCGAACGTTTCAGAAAACACATATGCTGATCAGGTGCCAGATGTAAATTCCAGCCCACAAAATACCTCTGAACTCTCCCCTAAATGCTCACTTCCATTATTCCATTTTCAAAACTACCTATAAGGTGTCTTTTAATAACTGTTTAGCAAAACCATTCATCAAATGTCTCATCAGCCAGGACTAAGGAATGATGCATTTCATTCAGGATTTAAAAAAAATAGTGATCACAGGAGGCACGTCACGCATCTCAGAGGCGAAGGGTAAGAGATTCCTCAAAAGATCTGTGCAGTGACTTCTCTCATGTTCTTCTCTTCAAGCCCCCAACACAAACATACATAATGCACATACACGTGTACTCTCTCTCTCTCTCTCTCTCTCTCTCTCTCTCTCTCTCTCTCTCTCTCTCTCTCTCTCTCTCTCTCTCTCTCTCTTTCACATCGTTACTAAATTCAATGTTCACGAAGGCTTACTTCCCGAATCCGTACAGAAGCTCAGATATAATACCAATATTCAAGAAAGGTGATCCTCAGGTGCCTGACAACTACAGGGGTATTTGTCTTACCAGTATCTTGAGTAAAGTCTTCACGTCAATACTTACCAATAGACTGCAGGCTTGGGCGGAGGACAACAATTTAATTGTTGAAGAACAGGCTGGGTTCCGGAGGGGCTATTCTACGGTAGACAACATATTTGTGTTGCATTCTATCATACACCGTAACTTGTCAAGACGACGGAAGGTGTACGCAGCCTTTGTCGATTTCAAAAAAGCCTTCGACACGGTAAACAAGTCGGCTCTCTGGAAAATCCTTCAGATGTACGGTGTCACAGGAAGAATGTTGAAAATGCTGCAGTCAATATATTCAAAAGTGGTATGTATAATTAGATGCAATAGCTGATATTCTGATCTGTTCGAGTGCCACTAGGGATTGAAGCAGGGCTACAAGATGAGCCCGATAATTTTTTCTTTGATGGTCAACTACGTTGCTAAAATTGTAAGCAGAGATGGAAAACACGGCATCCAACTTATGCCTGGTAACACTATTTTGTATTCATTACTGTTTGCAGATGATATAGTGCTTTTATCCGATACAGCTGTTGGGTTACAGAACCAGATTAATTCGCTTATCAAAGGAGCAGATGCACTTGGCCTGAAGGTAAATAAAGACAAAACCAAGGTAATGGTGTTTAGGAATGGTGGACATTTGGCCCAGCACGACAGATGGTACTTAGGTGACTACGTTTTAGAGATCGTCCCTGAATACAGGTACCTTGGGTCGCTGTTCACCACCAAAGTCTCCTTCAAAATGCTTCAGTTGGACCTATTGTTGCGAGCGAAAGCTAGTGCAACTCAAGTCATTAGATGTATCAGGAAGTTGCAATGTTTATCACCCGATG
>JAWQFJ010023859.1:5000-12769 GCA_034096865.1 Theodoxus fluviatilis | reverse complement strand
TAAGTGGCTATGGGCGGCGAAGATCGTTCATGGATGACTGACTGGCTAATACTCCATCGACACGCTTCACTGCATCGCCGCCATCACCTTTTTTCTGCCTGGGGGGTGGGGATGGGAGTGTTTGGAGAGGGGGGAGGGGGGGGGGGGAGGCAAGGTTATTATTGGGGAAGTGAATGCAATCATAGCTCAGGAATCTGGGAATTCTCGCTCCCACGCACACAAACGGCGTTGTCACGACAGACCATTGTTGTCTGGGCTGACGTGGGGTGGGGATGGGAGATTAGGGTGGGAGAGGGGGGAGGGGAGGTTAGGGTGGGAGAGGGTTAGGGTGGGAGAGGGGGGAGGGGAGGTTAGGGTGGGAGAGGGGGGAGGGGAGGGGAGGTTAGGGTGGGAGAGGGGGGAGGGGAGGGGAGGTTAGGGTGGGAGAGGGGGGAGGGGAGGTTAGGGTGGGAGAGGGGGGAGGGGAGGGGAGGTTAGGGTGGGAGAGGGGGGAGGGGAGAACCCGCTCGGAACTCGTGATTTTGTCATGGCGACTGTGGCTGCTGTGATGACTGGGGGAGGGGGAATGTTGTAGACTTACGCAGCTACCGCGCTCCCCATCTTTGGACACCTTTAGCCTGCCCTTTGCCCGCCATGACATGCAATGCCTGCTTCTGTGTTTATCCTCCTCACCCTTACACCTGCGTCCCTCCCCCCTCCCCCCTTCCCCCCCTCCACCTTCCCCCCACCATGACAGAGCGCTCTCAACTTGCCTAGTGAGTGGGTCAACGCGAGGTAATAGGAGTAGAACAATGTGAGAAGGTGAGAGAAGTTGAGAAAATAACTTTTGAGGGGTGGGGTAGGGGATGATGATGAGGAAAGTAGATGAAGGGATGGTGTGAGAAAGGGCGGGGGTGGGGAGAAGGGAGGGGGGGGGGGGGCGGGCGGCGAGAAAGGGGGAACTCGAATAGGAGATGAGGTCCGATTTGAGCAACTTGACACTGGGGCAGCAGGCATTCAGACAGACAATTCAGGGTGGGGTCGGGCACATTAGGGGTGGACAAAGGACGGGTGGCGTGTGATAGCGCCAGGAATTGCTGTCTGAACTGTCCTCTCAGCTTCAGTCACTCGTGTCATTGAGGAAATCTCTTGAGCCTGATGCCGTGATTGAAGTGGTGTGGGGATGGCGTGGAGATCGGGGTAGGGGGTGGAGATTGGGGTAGGGGGTGGAGATTGGGGTAGGGGGTGATGGCTGGACAGGCCAGGCAGGGTGAGGCTCTGAAATTAAGCACCCGGAGGATCTGTTGAAGGAGTTTTACCTGCATAGACACACGGGGAATGAGGGGTGGGGGCGAAGACAAACTCTTAAAGGAGAAGAGAGTATAGAGACGAGGAGAGAATGGAGGGTGTAGACACAGACGGAGAAGGGTGGAGGGTTGTAGGCATTTGCGTGTCGAAGGAAGAGTATATGGACTTTCGTGACGAGAGGTGTGGGGGTGTAGACATATACATACGCACGTCTGAAGGGTTATTTAAGGCTGTTGTCACGTGGCCGCGTTCTGTGTCAGGAGACTGGACGCATGGGTTACCGCTACAAATACCGGCATGCAATGTATTCAGTGCCCCTGTTCAACAGGGGGTAACACGGCGTCGTCGCCATAACAAACTTTGGTCCTCACAGCTAACTGTCGTCTTCATGACAATTATTGTCTTTCAGCTTTTATCTCTATCAGCATAGGAATGGTGCAGTATTGTAGTTTTCGTATACAGTGACAATGATGATCTACACGATAGTTTTATTGTTAAACATAATTTTCTTTTTAAAATACGCAAGGGTAGTTCAAATTACTAACGGAGAATACAGGCTAGAGTTTCATTAGAAGGCGGCTGTAGATGAAGAAATCGAGGTGTTCCACGAGAACCTGGCTGAGAGTTGCATGGAATACCGTGCCTAATTTCAAGTCTTCAGATCCTTTTTCCTGCTGTCTAGGAGTCGCTTTCTGTGAAGTCAGAACTTATCTCAATATCCTGTTCTTCTCCCCCGCCCCCCCCCCTTTCCCCTTCCCCCCTGTCCCCTTCCCCCCTGTCCCCTTCCCCCACTCTTTCCCCCTGTATCTACTACACCTTCCTCCTTCACCACCGGCAGTAATTACTTACTTTGAACTGGCTGGGTAGGGGGAGGTGAAGAATGGGGGGTGGGGTGGGGGTTGAGGTGGGGAGATCAGGGTACCCGTGCATTCCTGAGTTCTTTACAAGCTTATCTCCCGCCCGCTGCCCTGCCTGAACCTCGCTCTGCAATCCTGTAAGCCACAGTGGTAGGGAGCATACTCCAGCACTCCACCTCTCTCCCACCAGCACTGAGTAACCGCCACGTCTTCTCTCCACTGTACCGCCACCGCTGCCTCCCATACCACAACTCGTGTACCACTAACGCTTCTGCCAAGACCACTGTGACCACTCTACTACCATTACCACTACCTGTCCTACATGTCCACCATCATCACTATCACCAGCAAAAACATTATTACCACTCTACCACCGTTTCCACTACCTGTACTACATGTCCACCATCATCACTATCACAACCAAAACATTACCACTCTACCGCTATCACCGCTAACTATTCCACTGTATGTCTACCACCACCACCACCACCCACGTCACTGCAAACTCTACCGCCACCACTGCTACCATCTCACAATGATTATCACCACAACGATTGTCACCACAACGACTATCACCATCACTACAGCTCGTATCGCCACACCACTACCACTGTCTGTTATAACTACTACCATCACTAACAGCACCCCACCACAACCACTATCGCTACGCCATTTCTACCACTCCCACCCCTCACACAACCACCACCACCACCACCACTATCACCATTTCTACCACTACACCATCACCACAATCAACACTACCATCGCCTCTAACCATCACCCTAGCCTCCAACATCCCCATCACAACCTCACCACAGTTACACATTCAGCACAGTTTTCACATGTTTGCTGAGATATCAGTCAGTGGTCGTTGTCCCTCTGACATCGCCCAGCAGGCCTACCTCGGTATCGTCTGGGACGTTAACATGGTGAGGCTCCACGCTACCTCTGGCCCCAGCCTTGGTCTTCAGACACTGCAGGGGGCAGGGTAGTGATAGGCCTGGAATTCTGCAGTGAAAGCTTCCAGATCTGTATGCCCTTTATCTCTTGCCCTTTAACCTACACCTCACCACTTGTGTGTGTGTGTGTGTGTGTGTGTGTGTGTGTGTGTGTGTGTGAGAGAGAGAGAGAGAGAGAGAGAGAGAGAGAGAGAGAGAGAGAGAGAGAAGGGGGGGATAAGGGGGGACACGAAAAGAGAGAGAGAGAGAGATAGGGGGGATAAGGGGGGACACGAAAAGAGAGAGAGAGAGAGAGAGAGAGAGGGGGGGGGATAAGGGGGACACGAAAAGAGAGAGGGTGGGGATGAGGGGGGACACGAAAAAAGAGAGAGAGAGAGAGAGAGAGAGAGGGGGGGATAAGGGGGGACACGAAGAGAGAGAGAGAGATAGGGGGGATAAGGGGGGACACGAAGAGAGAGAGAGAGAGGGATAAGGGGGGACACGAAGAGAGAGGGGGGATAAGGGGGGACACGAAAAGAGAGAGAGATAAGGGGGGAAGAGAGAGAGGGGAGAGAGAGAGAGAGAGAGGGGGGGGGATAAGGGGGGTCACGAAGAGAGAGAGAGATAGGGGGATAAGGGGGGACACGATAAGAGAGAGAGAGAGAGAGAGAGAGAGAGAGAGAGAGAGAGAAGGGGGGACACGAAGAGAGAGAGAGAGAGAGAGAGAGAGAGAGAGAGAGAGAGAGAGAGAGAGATGTGGAAACGGACATAGAGATGCCATGAATGCCGCTGTCAGTCTACAGATAGCATAGAGCAGTGGAGTGGGGACAGGGGGCAGTGGCAGGCAACGTGGACAATTGCCTCTGTAACAGTCTTACTTGCCTGACTGCTTTCTAAACATCCTTCCTCCCACCTGACCCCTCCCCCTCTCCCATGTCATACTCCTAACCCCACCCTAGGGGCATGTGAGGTCAGGAGACGGCTCTGCCATTTAACACGACATTCCCAGCGTGTTCAGCCATCAGCCCTAAGAGGACACGTGGACTGGAGCATCCCAGTCTCACAGCTGGGAGCAGCCGAAGATGGCAAGTCACTGTTGAGTTTGCACTGCGGGGAGGCAGCTCAGGAAGGTAGAGGAGGGGGACTACACAGATGGGCAGGAATGCAGTGCCACGGGGAGATTATAGAGGTGACCCGCCGTGAGTGGAGAGGGCGGAGGTCAAGGCGCGGGCTTGACTGCTCTAGTTGGGGACCCGGTCTCAATTTACGTCAGGGCAGGACTGCCTCGACCCCGTAGCCACGCCACAGCCACACCACACAAGGCCAACCCAGGTCGATTATGTGTACGCTGTCTGCACCCTTGACCTGTGTCCAGTCTGGCATGCCCAGTGTCCGGACTGTTTGGCACCCATGTGCCTTATCCAGACCGCTTGGACAGCCCTGTTCTCCCGTGTCTGACCGTTCCAGTCTTTGTTGCTGCGCCTTTGGCCTTTTCCCGCACCGTCATTTGGAAACGTAGGTTGTCATGGCGACATACAATGGCAACTGCTGTCAGTCTTTCAGCCCCCAGTCTTCGATCAATCCTCTCATTAGGAACTCCGGACTCTAGTTACGGCCATGCGTGTCTAATGGAGAGAGAGAGAGAGAGAGAGAGAGAGAGAGAGAGAGAGAGAGAGAGGAATGAAAATACATTCGATTTTAAGAGATTAAGGATATCTTTGTAATTAATTTTAAAATGGTGGTCTCTATGGAAAATGTTTATAAGTAACTGAATCGTTTTTCTAGCAATTTCATTTGTTGGACTTCAATTTTTGCCAAGCTGTCACTCAGCTCTTTCGGTTTCAAAAACCTTTACAAGTCGCTGCAATCAACTCTATTCTTTCTTTCCTTCTTTTCTACCATTTCTGTCGACGCAGTTTCCCCCCACGGTTACCTCAGGGCGGAAAAAACGCGCCAAACTTGCTTCAGGTTGCGCAAGAACACGCGCAGCCTACAGCGACTTCCGGAACCCGTAACGGCTGGCGGGCTCGCCTTTTCTCACGGCCGCCATTTTGTCATTTTGTGCGTTGCATTCCTGCCTTGCGTGCATGCATGTCATGGCGTGTGTGCAGGCTGTGTACATGTAGACTGGGTGGAGGGCTGTGACCCGGTAAGTAAAGCGAGGCAAGTTCCCCTGCACGGCCCTGACAGCAAGAGCGGTTTACAGAGGATAGGGAGAGAGAGGAGCTGTATGTAGGCAAATAGATCTTGTGTATGTGTGCACACACAGGGCAGAGTCGAAGGGAGAGAGCGAGATGGGAAAGTGATCTTACAATGTGAGTTCACGTACGGACTTGTTGACTGATTGACAAAACCACTCGGAAAGGCAAAGAGCGGATAAAGTGTTTGAAGTTCGAGCAAATAGTTTGAAATGGGGAAAAAGGGAAGGGAACTCTGCTAGAGCTAATTAATGTTACTGAAAGATACCTTCTACGAAAGTGCTTCTTTGCCGTGAAAAGACGGTTTGTACATGTACGGGAAGACAGGAAGAAAAGACGGTTTGTACATGTACGGGAAGACAGGAAAAAAAGACAGTCGACCGCTTTTTCGAGTCAACAAAAGTTCAAGCTTTCACATCGTTTCCTGAGGTCTGGGAATCGGGTCAGAGGGGTCTGAACTGGTCCCAGTGTGCAGTTCCTGCAAACAGGGAAGTAAGAACAGCTGACCATTTCCTTAGACCAAGAGACGTCGTGTGGAGAAACAAAATTAGACGTCGAGGAAAGCAAAGGAAATGGAAGAGCTATGGCAGAAAATGAGATGCGATGTTAGGCTGCATCTTGCAGTTGTTTTATCAAGAGTTTTGCCATGGGAGTGGCGGGGTTGGAGGAGGGATCAGACAAGACAGAAGGAGGGATGGACAGACAGGGGATGGGAGGGATGGACAGATGACCAGTGCGGAGCCGTTCAGGGCGGTACTGGTTTTGATGTCCGCGGTGCAAACACTGAACGCCCTGCATGGCATCGTCCCTCGCAAACAGCGTCCCCCCCCCCCTCCCTCCGCCTTCCTGGTCCCTCCCCCTCTATCTCTCCCTCCGCCTTCCTCGTCCCTCCTCTCTCACGACCCTCTCCTGCCCTGCTTGTCTGCTCCTTGTCCCACTGAGGTCCGACAGGGGGGAGAGGGTGGAATGGGGTTTCCGTGTTTGCTGGAAGGCCAGCTGCAAGGCTGAGCGCGGGTCAGGGCCCCAGGCTGTCCCCAGAGCTGTTTGGTCTGCCCATGGTGCCGTCACAACCCCCACCCCCGCACCCTCGTGTTCCCCTCCCCTTCCATCAGTACGTCTTGCTGCCTCTCTGTCCTCAGGAGGAAGTGTCAAGGCGATTTGGAAACAAAATGTGTGCTCCCCTGGTTTCCGGAACTCAGCTTGCGTCTTGTCACAGAGTTGGTCTACCTGCCCCCCTGCGTGGTCTCCCCCCCTCCTTCTCTCTCTCTCTCTCTCTCTCTCTCTCTCTCTCTCTCTCTCTCTCTCTCTCTCTCTCCCTCCCTCCCTCTCCTGGGACACGGAAATGGAATGTACTCGAGGCAGTACTCCTTTGGTGATTGGATCGAAAGGGAGGGGGTGGGAGGTAGGGTGGAGAGGAGAAGACTGAAGACAGAATGAAAAAGACTGGAGAGATAGAGGGAGGACCACAGGGGAAGACAGGAGAGGAATGGAGAGAGAGAAGATTTCCTCCCTGAGTGCCAGGCACGCCAGGCCCGGCGCAAGGCAAGGGCTGATCGTGGCTGGGTGCTTTATGGCCGAGGGAGGGAGCTGGGCGCGAGAGCAGGCACATGCTGAGGAAAGGGCTTTATAAACCCTATGGAGGGGCGAGAAGGGAGCACTGTGTACTTGGGAGGTCGTGGCGCCCTAACACCCTGTAGTGCGGGACCACTGGTGCGTGTATCCCGGCGTTCCGGTGCACAGTCGATGGCAGGGGAAAGCAGTAACGTGACTCACTCCAAGGGGTTTTCCCTGCAGCCTCGTCTGATCAGTGATTTCTCAGAAAAGTGTTTTGGAGGATATTTCGTTTGAATACGCAGTCTGACTCTCTCTCTCTCGCTTGAGGAGTCGTATCATCTATCGATGGTTTTCATGCGAATGAACTGTTCTTGGAATTGAAAGAATATGGGGACGAGATCTTCATGTTTCTGTTTCAAGTCATGCTCTGAAATCCTATCGCATGTAGTATCGCAACATGCTGTAACGGGTATCCTTGGAAGGACACGGGTAGAATATCTCATAGGAGTGGCTTGACCCTAAATAAATGTACTTAGCATATCGGGAAATGCGTTCGTGGTGTTGATGATGAAAGAGATACAGCCTGCCGTAACTTGGTGTGTTTTCAACGGTGTCCCCTTATCTAGGATTTCTAGGAAAGACATTCATCCTTTTCTCTCCGTCTCGGCAAGCTTTGCCTTAGTCCCTCGCTTTGGGGGTCGTGAGGTCGTTCAAGGTTTCTGGTTTCCTGGTATTGTTTGAGGATTTGTTACATAGTATTTCAGATCTTCCTGCAAGGATTATTCAGCATGCACTTAAATGATGTCCAAAGGCTTTCTAAAGCTGTTTGAAAGCTTGCTGTTTCCTGTGTCCTTGGAATGATTCGCCTTTGCTGTTTGAGTCAGTTCTTCTTAGAAGGGACTCTGCCGTCAAGAACAAGCTCTTCGTCTTGAAAA
>JAWQFJ010023858.1:0-23080 GCA_034096865.1 Theodoxus fluviatilis | reverse complement strand
AGTGGAGGACTGGAGTACCCGTCCAGTGGTCATGCAGCCACAGTGGTGTGTACTGGAAAGGATTAGTTATATTCTTTGCAGATTGTCCAGCTTGCAAGCTACAGTGCTGATTGAACTGACGAGGTCTCCTGTTTGGCAGGGTGTGTGCTGTGGGTATGTGTTGTGGGAGAGACTTGAGCGGTTGTTCTTCCCTCACTGTGTTTCAGTCGTGTGTTTCTTGGCTCATTCTTCTCTGTTCCATCCTGACACTAGCATGGTGGCTCCTGTTCCACTGTTCCCGTTTGCCTCTCTGTACCAGCACATCCACTCTCAATATTTCCTGACACCTCCGTTGTTTCCTCTTGGCCCCCCCCCCCCCTTACCCTCACATCACTCATCTATTATGCGTCTTTCCCTCTTGCATCCTATGAAGGTTTCCTCCTCACTATCATCTGTTCTCATAGCTGTTTCTGATCCTGCTCTGCTCGATCCTCTTTGCTCATTGCTCCTCTCCTGTTGCTTATGCTAATGCTGTCTAGGTCCTCCCATGCCTCTTCTTATGCTAGTGTGTCTGTATATACTGCTGACGCTCTCTTTGTCCTCCTGTGCTGATACTGCGCTACTCAACCCTTGCTACATGTGGTATCCCCCACCTGTGTATGTGAGGCGTCAGTAAACATTTTGTAACCTTTCGTCATGACAGCTTAGTACCCAGTGTTGCAGGTAGGCTGGATTGGAAAACATGTTTTTTGTCTTAGTCGCTACCTGGAAACCTGTGCGTGATGTGTTTGTTTCTTGTTCTTCTCATTGGGAAGGTTTTATTCAGTCTACTCTTATGAGACAAAAGATGGGACAGTACGTCTGTGAATGTGGAGAACATTAGTGTGGTGTCTGCTTCAGGAACATTATTGGGACTTCAAACCGTTGTGATTCATTCGAGGCCAAAACCACCCGGGAGCGAGGAGCTTATAGAGGCAACGTCGACCACTTCGAGGTTGTGCGGTTATGAAGTGGGTTCACGTGGAGTGACGGAACGGATGGAAAGTCAGTCTATTGGATTATACCTGTGGGCAAGAGGTGCTCGACGCCCTGGGGAAAAATGGCTGTGGCTATTGGTGCCTGTTCAATAGCTCAGCCAGAGTGGCCCCCGAAATGCCAAAGAGGATGATGTGGGCATACAGAAAATCCGGCATAGGCTGGAGAGAAAAGTCAGTTGAGAGGAAAAAGTTGAAGAGAAGAAGCACCCGTAGATAACTGCTGCAGAGGAATTTCACCGTCTGTCTCATATTCACAAATAATTTATAATTTTCTCCTCGGCATATCTCCACACTTACAACAATACAAACAACAGCTGCCTCTCTGTACAGGAGGCCATTGTCATATAGTTAACTGCTGGTGGATCTGGAGGCGCTGAGTTCAAAGTGAGGATGTATACTTTAGCAGGACATTCAAGCCATGAAAAATAAAAAGGATGCACTGATTACTTACTATAGCATTATGGCACCACTTTCCCTCCCAGAGGATGTTACTTTAACTTAGAGCGCCGCCGGTGCATTGACGCGCCACAGCGTACATTCCAAAGACAGGTTCCGCGGCGCATCAGTGCGCGAGCGATAGTGAGTGCTTTTTACTTGCCTAACGAAGCCATCGAGGCAGCTGTTCTAAAAAATATAACAGTGCATGTGCAGGGATCACGTGGTTACGAGATCGACCATCTTGGCGATGGAGAGAACGCGGCGCACATTTCTGAGAATTTCACGAAGTGCGTCTTGTCGTTTGGAATGGGAAAGTTGTCTTGACAGTTTGGCGACTGACGAAGAAGTGAGCGCTTGTGGAGTATTTTCGATCTGACTCTCAGAATATGAATATCGAGAGCTTTACTGCCATTGATGTGATGGGAGATGGAGGGATAGAGCGGCAGACGCAGTGCTCTCGAACCGAATGTGTTGTGGTCTGTGATGTGACGAAAGGAGCGGAAGCTTGATTCAGATAGAAGATGGCTCGGCTTGACCTCCCTAGCGTAAGTAATTGTTAGGATTATATTTTTTTTGTTTTGTTTTATTTTTTACCCTAAAACATTTTCAGAGTCATTCACAAGTAATCGCCCAAAAGCTGTTGTATTCTTGAATAAATAGAGCTAGTGTAGGGAAACACAGTGCTTCGACGGATGTGTTATGTCACTGTAGGTATCGAGACGTCCCCAGAGGCTGGAAGCTTGATTCAGATGAAAATGACTCGGCTGACCTCCTAGCGCTACAGTAATTGTAGGATATTTTGTTTTGTTTTACCTAAAACATTTTCAAATGTATCTCCATACTTGGACGCGGTTGGAGACTATGCAATTTTGCATTTTTCATCAAAAGCTGATGTACTCTTGAATAAGCTTAGAGCAGTGGTTGAGGTAGGAAAACACAGTGAAGTTGTTTGTTTTTTTGTGTTGTCTAGTTTTGTTCCAATATTTTTCGCAGCTGAAAAAAACAGTCTATGGCATTTATTAATTGCGCCCATGTAGGCCATCCATTGTGCTTAATCACCCTCATAAATCTACTTCAAAGCTGAGTACGGTAATAAATGAAAGAGGAGGAAGGGAGGGAGGGATTTTTTAAGTAAACAGGTGTCGACTGCACCAACATAATAAAAGTGGGGCTCAGGGTAAAGCAAGACGAAAATAGGCGGGCGCCCTAAAGGTAACCCTTCTGTGCATGCCCGGAAATTTTCCGGGCCCTTGAACTGTCAGAGCTATTGGGGTGTGGAAAAATCTCAGGCTTCTATAAAGCACTGTTCAAGTAAGGGAGGCAACTACACAGACTCAGTTCTCTGCTGCATTCAGTGCACTGGACAAAAAGAACACTAAGGTATGACATACACTAGTACATAATATGTGAAAAATCCCAGGCATGTGGCATGCAAGTATTAGGGCAAAGAGGGGTAATTAGGACAATGACATCAAGGCACGCAACTGTGGGCATGGACTTGTAGCAAGTGCACAACCGAAAAAATAGATATAGAGGGAATTATAGTATGGTGAGGATAATTATTCAATCAAGGAACTCTCTATTCTGGCAACCATTTTGCAGGCATGCTCCAAGGATCTATGCAGAAGGGTTGCTGCTAAATTCAGACCCTGCTGACTGGACTCCCAGGAGCCGTTGTCATTCATGCGTCTTCCTGCCTGACTTCCAATGACCCTCCCCCAGAGTTCATCATCAGGCAGAGACCACAAGTAAGTTGGAAGGCCTGTTCCTCCATCGGAGTTGAGGATGTTTTAGAATGATGACGAGAATGGAATGAGGACCAGGGGTAAATGCAAGCAGTTTGAGCACATGATGGTTAAACAGTTGCAATGTAAAAACATGCATTTTACCCTCTTCCTGGCCTTCATGTATCGGCCCTTAGCATCAACGTTTTCTTTAAGGACCTGTACTAATGGCGAAAATATTGTCGACTTTCCGCAATTGTGACTTTGGAATGCTGCAAGGCCCACAGCGGACATAAACATCTGTGGGCTGAACTTGATGTACATTTTCACTTTGTGGCCAACTTGCATCCTGATTCGCTGGTCAGGTTGATATTTTGTAGCAAATAGATTACATTTTTCTTAATGAAGAAGTTATGTCTGCCATGTTGCCTTCAGTTAGCAAGCCAAAAACTCATTATAGAATTGCTGACAAGATACTACTCCCTGGTGTCTTGATGCCCTGGCATTGCACACCTTGCAGCTTCGTCTCGGCTTCTGCCCGTCTATACTTGATCTCCGGAGATGGTGCCTTGCACCATCGATGTTTGTTGGCAGTGGAGCCTGAACTATCTCCGACGGCCCAGGCATGGGCTGGGGGTCTAAACGTCCCGCAGGCACAGTGGCAAAAGGGAGTGGTGCACTCGGACAAAGCTCTCTTGCTTGCGCTTCCATGTTGCTTTTTTCAGCCTGAATCATTGTCAGGCAGGAGGTGGGATGTAGTTTTCCCGCAACTTACAGGATCCAGGGATGGGGAAGGTAGGAAGCCATTGGCCACTGCTAGGTTGATACCAGCCAAGTTAATGTTCCTGGTGTAGTCAACTGCAGCAACCAGTTCCTGTTCCGTATTGTGTCTGGACTACGGTCATCACTGCCGATGTTTGGTTGTCCGCAGCATGACATCTCTTGTCTCCAATGCAGGCAAGACCTGGCTCGCCCTCCACCCCCCCCCCCCCCCATGATCCCCTTGATGGGTTCGGGAGTAATAAGAAATTGGACCCACCGCGTCTCCTAGGCGATTAAATAGGGACACGTGACTTGAATTTGCGGTTGTCTGTGAATTCTGCTCTAGATGATTTGTGAGCTTAATGAGCCCTATAAAGCCTACAAAGGCTGATAGGCCATAAAACACCATTCATCCATCGCCCTCCTGAAGTCCATCTCAGCTTTCTCCATGTCCTTCCTTGCAAGGTCCACAGGGAGACAGACACTGTTGGCATGAGCAGTCCCACAAGATCTGTGTCCTTCTGGGAAAGGATGAGGGCTAGAGGTGGAGAGCAGTGATAGTTGTCGGCATAGACAGCATATCCCATTCCAAGCAGTGGTTGAAATGGGCAAAGACACACATCAGTTGGCTTGTTGCTGAGAGAGGACATTCTGCACATCACCTCAAACTTACACTCATAGCCACTCTAGCTCTCACAGAGCTCATAGAGCTTGCCAAATTTGACAGGTTTGTCTCTCATGTAGACATGGAAGGCAGCATCTGCCTCCCCAGCAGCACTAAGCTTCATCATAGAGACGATGTTCTCTGCTGGGGCGTACAGGGAGGAGGACCTTTGTTAGGGTGATTATCAGTGGTTGGATTTTGTGGAGGGGATGAACAGACAGTTGTCATTCAAATGAAAAAAGGCCAGCGTGGATGTGAACCTTCATTATGTCGTCAGTGACATGACAAACTTTGAGGCAACAGCTGGAGTCTTTGGACAAGTAGTCAGACGATTTGGGCTTCTTCATGTTCCCTTGTGTATCAGAATGGCCAGGAAAGTCACACTTCCTGTTCAGTGATCGCCTTCTAGAGTTATACATGGACCTCTCATACACACTGGTGGATCTAAGCTTATCAGAGATAAACTTGGAGGCATACCTGTTACTATTTGTCATATGCTTTATGAGGTCCTTGTCAATGAAGCAGTTTGTAGATACCAACTGGTGAAGCATCTGATGGCATGTTGAACTGGATTCCCGGTTGGGTGATGAAAGGTGCTTTATGAGGCTTGTTCATGAATCTCCTCACCCATTTGGTGTCCTCTGCTTCTGCGACTGACTCCTATCCACTACGTCTATCAGTATCCACATCTGTTTCCATTGTGTAGGTGTCCTCCGCATCAGAAGAAGCTGGGTTGGGTTGTGGTGGATCAGCAAGCTGATGTCAGCACAGCTCTCCAAATTCAAGAGGCTAAAATGTCCTTGTCAGATTCTTCAAGATTTTCACCTCGTTTACTCTGTTCATATTCTCCCATCACCTTGTCTTCATGTCTGAGCCTTCTTCCATGCTGAACTCAAGAATCTCCTCTGAAAATGCACTGCGGCAGCAGTGTGCTGCCATCTTGGATTGCATTTGTAAACAGACGTTGGGTGCGCATTGTGCAAGCCTTGTTCTGAAATTATCTCCCACTGGATCTCCGTGGACTTTCTGGTATAGTCTAGTCCCCTAGTGGAACGGTGTAAGATTTTCTCCAACATGTGCCACCCAGGGCCTGCGCTGGTATCACGAGGGAACGCCCTCTCACTGCACATGTTGTGTGGCACGCTGTCGTTGAGTTTAAGGTGGGGTTTAACTGTGTGCATTTTGTCTTTTTTTGTCTCCATTTCTGTGGTCAGCTTTTTCTTTGCTGTTATTCACCTGCCATGTCTCTTGTTGAATAGGAGTGGGTTGAAGTTTTTCTCTTCTCTTCCCTTGTGAACATCAATGTTTTTTCATCTGAGATTTTGTATTATGTGCACGTTTTGCTGACGTGTGTGTGTGTGTGGCTTTGCAGGTTCACCGAAAGGCAATTGTGCTGCCTGCCTATGAGCATGAGTACCGTGATGGCCTCCAACACATCAGCAACAAGTAAGTCTGAATGTTACTGACACACACACATACACGAGTGATACTTACATGCTGTAATGGGCTTGGGATGGATAGTAGTTGCATATGGGTAAGTCTAGATCTTCCAGAGTGGTTTGAAGGCACAGTTGGGTGTGAATGACCTGACCCTCTCCTGGTGGCCCCCGGTAGCCTTTTGCTGCTTGGGTCCACCCCAGGCTGAGCTACCGGATTCAACGTTGAAAGCCCTGCAGCAGGGGCTCCAGCTGATGAGGGGGGCATCCAGCGACTCCATATAAATGCTACTGTGCAGGGAATGTCCTTTTTCTAGTCACCCTGTGGGTAGTGGGTTAAAAGAATTGACCCACAGTATCTCCCTACATGATCGTAAAAGTCAAGTAAATAGGGACATCGTGACTTGAATTATGCTTACGTGGAACTGTTCTGGTGATTTTCATGCTTGGCCTTATATAGCCTACAGAAGCTGATAGGCCGAAAAACTTCATCCATCCATCCACCCATCCATCCTTTTGCCAGTGTTTTATAGGAAAACAGAAATATGAGGAGGGTTTTTCATGAGTGGACATGTATGCTAGAAGTCACTGCAGTGAACTGATGTAGGGCTGGCACAAGCTGCACTGAACACGATAAACCTGGATCCAAGTCCAGTGTGGGACGGGGGAAAGTTTGTGAATCGTGGGTTAGGATTGTGACCCACAACTCTTGCTTTGATGGCGGAAAGCTGTGAGTGGTTGGCCATGCTGCTTCTGGCCTATCAGCCTTTGGAACCTATGCAAGGCCATTGATCACAAAATTACTAGTGCAATTTAGAGTAGGCAAAGGTCAAATCTTGATTTGACTATTGAGTGGCCTGTCATGAATTGAGTAGGGAGCTGCTGAGGGTCTCATCTTACCCCAACCCACAGGGAGTTTATTTTTATAGTTAGGCATCATCAAGCCACCTCAGTTTTTTCTATGTTTCTGGTTTATATTTCCTTTTATAAAAGATGATAGCTCTTACGTATGATCCATTAGCATCTCTATTTTGGGGTGTAGGCTTTGGGGTTTTTCTTTTCTTTTAAAGAAATAGTAATCACATTTGAGTCATCTTAATACTCAAAGTGACTATTGAGTTTTGATGCATGAAAATTCATACCTGTTTGGTACCTTCACACTTGGTAAGATACACTTGCACACATATTGACCTAGTGCATCACTTCCTTGCTTTGCATTGCATAGCACTGCTGCATGGTTAGCAAGTACTTCATCAGAGCTGTGATTGGGAAGGCAGATATGGACCTTGGCAGACTCCTGAATCTTTCCACTGTGTTTTGGCAGCCGAAATGCCAAGGCCTCCCACGGAACCTCTGTCATCTTCCTGCAGAATGATGCTGGCTTCCAGAAATGGGGACCCACACCTGAGTCCCTCAACGAGCTGATGCAGGCTTCACGCATCAAAAGTACTTATTAGAGGCATGCCCCAGCAGCAGTCAACCCTCACCAAGACTTTTCGCATAGACTGCTGTTTGTGTGAGGTGCAGCCTCCTGGGATGTTCGGGTCAGTGTTCACCTCATGAAGTACATGAGGCTTTCAGAAGAAAAAAGACTTCTGTGCCATGTGAAGTGTTCAGGATGGCGCTGCCATCCACCAATCTTTCCTCTTCATCCTGAAGGCAGCAAGTTGTTGTGCTGTCATCAGACTGTGACCCATGGAGTTTCTTTCATCGTGAATGGCCATGTTGAGGGTGGACTTACAGTTCCCTGCTAAGTCACCCTGTGGGGTTTCAGACTTGTTGAAATGAGGGAGGGGAAAAGTACTTGTGTGGAAACCCATATTCCATAATGTTTAAGAGGGCAATTCCAAGGAAGTGTGACTGGTGTGTTCAGACAAGTCACAAGGGCCAGACTTGACTCCACGTCATTTCATGTAGATATGTAAATAATCCCGTGGCTCTCCCTGTGTGTGGCAAAGAAGTGTGGAGGGATGCAGAACGGGGAGCCCAGACAGACGTTGAGGTGGCTGTGCTTGGTGGATTGGTCTGTGCCTGCTGGTGGCTGGTGCAAGACTGAAGCAACCGACGCAGGAAGTGGTCAACGCCAGGCTGGCAAAGTGTGGACAGTGTGTTGAATTTACAGGACCTGGACTGGACAGTGGTGGTGCCTGCACCAGTACCAATCACCTAAGCATCCCCCATCCTTCCACCTGTCCATGGCTTTTATTTGGCAGTGCTGTTTTGGATGTCTCCCCTTCATCTAGACTGATGCAGTGTGGACAGTGTGTTGGATTCACAGGACCTGGGCAGGAGGTTGTTGCTTGCACTAACACCAATCACCCATGCATCCCTCATCCTAGAAGCCGTCCATGGATTTTACTCCGCAGTGCAGGATTAGATGTCTCCCATTCATGCAGATACCTACAGAGATCTGCATTATCATTGTCTGAATCGGTAGTGCTCAGGTGTCTGGTAACCACGCTGTCTAGTCCCTTAGCAGCATAACATTCCTCATCATACATGGCCTGCATCACAGATATGTTTCAATTTTGTACTTGCACGTTGACAGCAGGGTTAGACTGGTGGTGACCATGACAGATTTACGAAGCAATCAAACTCGGATCATCCTGTGTAGCTAATGCAGCAGTTAAGCGGCCCATGGAATTGACTGTGCTAATTAGATTCCCTGCTTGGTCACCAGTGTGCAGCCTCTTCAGGGACCAATTATCCAGGGGTCTTGGAATTGATGAGAGGCTCCATCCTGGAAGCTTATCTGAAAGGCTTCCAGCTTTCTTTTTTGGGGTCATGATTTGTTAAAGAATTTCTTTTTGGATTCCTGGCATTACAATGGGGTAGGTGAAGCTGCAGTTTGTATGGTTGGAGGGTAAAGACTCTGGAATTAGTCTTAGGGTCATTTCATGTGCTCCTTCACTTCACATTACGGACTCCTACAGAGCCGCAGGTACAGGTCTGAACTGGACCATGCCTGTCATGTATTCCTGGTGATCCCATGTTCTGCAGAGAAGTGAAGAAACGTTCTGCAGAGAAGTGAGGGAAAGTTCTGCAGAGAAGGGGAAAGTTCTGCAGAGAAGGAGGGAAAGTTCTGCAGAGAAGTGAGGGAAAGTTCTGCAGAGAAGTGAGGAAAGTTCTGCAGAGAAGTGAAGGAAAGTTCTGCAGAGAAGTGAGGGAAAGTTCTGCAGAGAAGTGAAGGAAAGTTCTGCAGAGAAGTGAGGAAAGTTCTGCAGAGAAGTGAGGGAAAGTTCTGCAGAGAAGTGAAGGAAGTCTGCAGAGAAGCCAAGGATAGCCAGGATCTAAACCAGATCCTACTTGGTCTCAAGTTTCGGAGTCTTGGTGAAATCCCATAGCTCAGCCTTGTGGGAAACAAGTTGGGTCGAGATTGAAAGTCAGCTGGCATTAGTGAACATATGCACCATTGTCTTAGGATTAGGACATGCTGCACTCACTCGTAATTAAAAACCAAGGTATCCTGTACTTGCCCTGCTGAAGGCAACCTTGCTTGGTCTGCAAAAAGCATCCTGTACTTGCCCTGCTGACGGCAGCCTTGGTCTGCAAAAAGCATCATGTACTTGCCCTGCTGAAGGCAGCCTTGGTCTGCAAAAAGCATCCTGTACTTGCCCTGCTGAAGGCAAACTTGCTTGGTCTGCAAAAAGCATCCTGTACTTGCCCTGCTGAAGGCAGCCTTGGTCTGCAAAAAGCATCCTGTACTTGCCATGCTGAAGGCAGCCTTGGTCTGCAAAAAGCATCCTGTACTTGCCCTGCTGAAGGCAGCCTTGGTCTGCAAAAAGCATCCTGTACTTGCTCTGCTGAAGGCAGCCTTGGTCTGCAAAAAGCATCCTGTACTTGCTCTGCTGAAGGCAGTCTTGGTCTGCAAAAAGATCCGGTACTTGCCCTGCTGAAGGCATCCTGTACTTGGCCTGCTGAAGGCAACCTTGCTTGGTCTGCAAAAAGATCCGGTACTTGCCCTGCTGAAGGCAACCTTGCTTGGTCTGCAAAAAGATCCGGTACTTGCCCTGCTGAAGGCAACCTTGCTTGGTCTGCAAAAAGATCCGGTACTTGCCCTGCTGAAGGCAGCCTTGCTTGGTCTGCAAAAAGCATCCTGTACTTGCTCTGCTGAAGGCAGTCTTGGTCTGCAAAAAGCATCCTGTACTTGCCCTGCTGAAGGCAACCTTGCTTGAAGTATTTGGCCTATTGAGGGCAAGAAGGTGCTCTGGCACCAGGCTCATGAAGAACTGCATGACACTCTGGTTGGGGAAACATCTCAATGCAGATTGTGTAAGCACTCTCGAGTTGGAGTAAATGTTTAATTGGTGCTTTTGAAATGTATGGTGTTCATGGAGCATTTCATTTGTGTACAGGGAGCAACTGTACCTGTATGGAAAGAAATCTCTCTCCATATACTGTATATCATGCTTCAGCATCTTAATCATGTACTGTTCTTGTGGGTATTGTTTCCCATTGACTGCTGAAGAATCGTCTACATCATATTATAATTCATCATCAACATAGTTGGTCTCCCTTGTGAAGGGCAGTTTTTCACAATATTGATTAACTGGTATTTTGTATGATTGTTTATTTTCTTACTTAATAATAATATATTGTTTATTTTTCTTACTTAATATTAATTCTTAGTTGAGGTGGATGCATGCTCAGTACGTGAATTTCATTTTCTAATTTCATCTACACGTTGTGTAAGGCGGATAGTTGGATGTTTGATTTGTATCAGTGTACAAAATCCCTTGAGCATATTTAAGTTATTTGTATATGAATACACACTCATTCTGTATATGTTGCAACACAGTGAAAGTGTCTTGCATGATATTCCTATCTCTTGGCATCCACCTCTGTCCCCTCCGTCTTCTCTCATTCTCTTTATTATTGATGTCTTAATGATGTTTTTGCATTGGTGTGGAGCTGACATTTGGCTTGTATGAACTTCTACCAATGTGCACAGTATGATCTTTTCGAGGCAGTTCACATATACAAGCTGAATATCAAAACTCATTGAAGTAGATCGTCTGTAGACTGTGGCAAGTGCAATCATTATACTTTGTAGTTCCTTCCTAGCGCTATGTCCTAGGTTGCCATGTTTCGATGTGAGCAGAGTTCTAGGTGAAGATGTACAGTAGTTAATGTACTGTGCCACCCTCTGTGTCCAATAGATCTAGGATTCATGTGGTACTTGGTAGGAATAGAGATTTTTAGGGAATGAGTTATTCTGCATTATGAAATATACTTTGATAAATTTTGTCAGAATAAAATTTTTAACCTTGCCATCATGACAAGTATGCTGTGGCAGTGGATAATGTTTGTTTTTTCTGATCCAGTTAATTATTCTTAGATTTTATAAACATTTGAATTTTTTTAGCATGTCTTTACTTTGGATTAACTTTTAAATTATTTTTAGAAAATAAATGTTCATTACAGTATCTGAATATGTTGAAACCTACTCAAATTACACAGTTTGCTAGATTTTTTAACAAGGCTTTTAGAGTGCATTGGTGAAGGGTTTTAGTGAAAGAGGGGCACATCCATCCACTAGTTGCATGGAAATAGTTTGGATCATATTCTGTTGCCCCCTCTGATGTGCTCATTCTATGTAACATACCCCCCCAACTTCATGTCCCTCTAATGAAATGCTCAGTTTTATGCAAACAAGTAGAAAAGAACACAAACCAAAAACAGACATAAAACCATCATTAGCTCTAGTAATGTCAACCCAGTGGAATCGTTACTTGTATGTTTGATGTTGTGCTTGTTTTACTTCGCACTGTAATAAATATGTTGCCCCATTTAGATGTATGCTGTTTATGTTATGTATTTCTTGTGAAGAATAAAATATACCTTGGTCTGCATAGACCAAGCAGTTGTAAGAAAGAAAAGGTGACAACGTCCTTGCCAACTTGCTCACAGATTTGCTTGCTATGGCATATCCAACGAACATCTTGCAAAGAATGCTTGGATACAAGAATGAAACATAGAACCTTGCCATTTGACCAGGTAAGTCACTTGCCATTCCATAACCAATAAACATCTTGCTGAAAGTCCTTGGGTACAAAAATGAAACATAGAACCTTGCCATTTGACCAGGTAAGTCGCTTGCCATTGCATAACCAATGAACATATTGCAGACAAAGAGTCCATGGATGCAAGAATGAAACCGCCACCACAACTAAATAAACAACTCGTTATAAATCGGATGGAGCTGGATTCAGATTCATCAGCATCAGGTTGATCGTGAGAACAGGACTCCTGGATTGCCCCCATGGGTACTGGGTTAAGAATTGACCCACCGCGTCTCCCTATGATATTTGTAAGAGGCGAATAAATAGGGACAGCGTGGCTCGATTTGCGTGTACTCTAAACTGTAACAGTGATTTTCTTGCTTAATGGCCTTATAAAGCCTACAAAGGCTGAGGCCGTAAAACACCCATCCATCCAACCACCCACCCACCCACCCTCGACAGCATCGGGTTGATCGCCCTTGTGGGTTCGGGGTAAGAATTGGCCCATCACGTCTCTCTACGCGATTCGTAAGAGGCGAATAACTAGGGACGCCGTCACTTGATTTGCGTGTACTCTAAACTGATCTAGTGATTTTCGTGCTTAATGGCCTTAAATAGCCTACAAAGGCTGATAGGCCGTAAAACTCCATCCATCCATCCATCACTCGTGTTGATCGTGAGAAGAGGACTCCTGGACTGTTCAAGAGATGGGACACAGCCGGGTTGCGTATCCAGGGGAGGGCACGGCTTCCCCCCACATGGACTGTTTATCAGGGCCTATGCATGCAGTCCGCTACGCTGTCCTTCCATTAATTAAACAGAATTCTGGCTTCCTCATGTGGCTTCTCTAATGGTCAGGATGGAAGCGACCTGACAGTCGCAGCAATCAACTTCGAATTATCCCGCTTTGATCATGCGATTAGGAGTATGGATAGCCTACAAGAAGAGCACGCATGAATTTATAGGTTCCTGTTCGCTGTAATCTTGTATACGACCGATCGCTATTTTGATATGACCTTTCATTCCTCTAGGATGTGATTTGTACAGGGGAATGTGTGTGTGTGTGTGTGTGAGAGAGAGCGAACGAACGAACGAATGGTTTATTGATCAGGCCTCCGGCCCTTTCAAATGATACAGTGTACCATGAAATCTACTCAATCAAATGATATAATGATACTCTCTCCTTCGGCAGGTTACATTGCAATCTACTCCGTGTAGAAAGTATTCTGTTCAGGCACATCTATCGCTTCCCTTCTGCGCATAAGTGCTTTACACAAATAAATGCTTGTCGATCTTATGACATACTTTCGCTTTGATGACATGATGAATTCGGTTGGGTTGTCGCAATTTACGTCTTTGAATTTCAGAATATAATGTTCTCTCAAATCGTTCAATGCAGGACATCTGAGAAGAAAATGTGTTTCAGTTTCAAATTCTTCTCGACAAAGAGGACACAACATTGCTACTGCATCAAGAACGTATCTCCATTAACCCTTACCGTGGTGTCATAAAAACGCTCTGTCTGTCCACCAGTGGTGCTATTACAGACTTGTTTTTTCAAAAACACCCCTCCGCTTTTCTAATTAACATAGCTCAGAAACTATTAAACATTGACAAACACAATGTGTACAAAAAATGCTCAGAATTGGACACAAAATACCACAAAGCAAGCATTTCCTCTGTGTAATGAACATGCATTTATTTATGAATATCTAAAGGGGAGACACGGCAGTGAAAATTGATCATTTGGGCTTGCATGGTCGATTTTGAGATTTGTGGTTTTTTGCACTCTTTGAACCCTCAACAATCATTGTTACAATGATTCAACAATGCCAATCTAGTAAGGTTGAGCTTGAAAATAGCATCTTTCTGTGCAAAAACCATCAATAAAACAGATGACCCACCCTTACAAAAGTGTTGTTGCACAATTTTTGCTCATAAAATGCCAATGTTTGGGCCTTGGCAACGTATAGAAACTTTGAACAAACCTTCGCATGTTTGGTGTTGATCGAAAGCGCGGAATCTCATTCAACCAGTGCAAGGGAGATAACTGCTCTTGGCTTCGTGTACAAAGAGCTATATGATCATTTGCAAGGGATAGATTCAAGCCTTTCAGGTCAGCTGACCCGAATGAACCAATGAGAGAGCTCCATTCACTCCAAATGCTTGGAGACAAGATGGCTGCCTTCCGTTCGACTCTAAAGCGCTCTCTCGTACTTTTAACGCTGTTACCAGGCCTAAATAATAGTACCACACTGTACATGCCTTCAAAGGAAAGAAAAGTA
The DNA here is from genome assembly GCA_034096865.1 of Theodoxus fluviatilis. Classification (NCBI taxonomy): domain Eukaryota; kingdom Metazoa; phylum Mollusca; class Gastropoda; order Cycloneritida; family Neritidae; genus Theodoxus; species Theodoxus fluviatilis. Next base: position 8,753 of record JAWQFJ010023858.1, on the reverse strand, counting down.
ACCAAAGAAATCGGCAGCTAGCGAAAGCAAGACTTGCAAAGGAGGAAAAGAGTGGCAGCGCAAGTACAGATCATCTGGCAGATCACTCGACATCAGTTGTGCGTTATGAGCCCACACCGATGCATCCTCTTCTCGCACCCAGCTTCCATGTGACCTCTGTTGGCAATCGGCCTACTTTTGAGCGTTAACAAAGGTCCTATCTTGCTTCACGATCCATCAGGCTATAAATAGAAGGGCCTTGTGCAATGCTGGAATGCCTCCAGTTGAGCGGGTGTGGCCCGCGAACTAGTCCACGATAACCACTGGCAGCCGGCAATGCTTATCGCGAACCAGTTCGCGACTACCACGGAAAGGGTTAATATGGATGTACAGCTCAGAAATATCCATTCGGAATTTAATAAATACACCTCTGAATATTTTTTTTTAATGTCATACAGATACACCCCATCCCTCTCTGTAAAAAGTATACCTGTTACTCTTCGGTATTCTTTCCCCCCAATCTGTACTGAACTTGTACATCAGTTTTCCCCTCAGTCTCTTAAAAAACGCAATCTCATCACTGACTCTCTGTTCTGTCCATACCCTCTCTAAATTACAGTCGATCAAGATGCGTTTAACCTTAGTGACCCAATCATGGGATGTACATAGCAGCATTTTGTACATTTTGTTTGGCAATCTAGTTTCATTCATTAAAAAAAATCTTCAACCAGTATTAGATCACACGCATCTGGGCATTCACATACAAAGGGAATCGTCCCGTATCTCTATATACCGCATCATTAGGAGTGCGAGGAGAGACATTCAGAAATTTCTTAAGTGCATAGAGATGGACACATTCTATTTACTTGCATTCATTTGAGCCCCATATAAAAGAATGGGCTGAATCTGAGCATCGAACAGCTTGTAAAATATTTGGGGGGTTACGTGGGCTACGTTTCTGAGTGCTCTAATCAAAAGCATAAGTGCAGCTTTAGCTCTACATGCAATATCTGTTTGGATTACACTTGTACGGAGTTTGGTTAACAGTTTATTGCCTAGGTACCGGTACTCACTGACTACTTCCAGCTCTGTATCCCCGATGGTCCATTTCTCGTGCTTAGATAGATGTCCTCCTAGTCTATATACCACCACCTTTGTTTTTTCTATGTTGATAACTAGACCCAGCCTATCAGCAGCTGTCTTTAAATGGTTAACTTGATTCTGTAGACCAATAGGAGTATCTGCTAGTAAGGCAATATCATCAGCAAAGAGGAGAGTGCTTAGGTCTGTGGTGTTTGGAGCTAGTTGAATTCCGTGTTTGCTGTTTGCAGAAACTTCATCGGCTAGGGAGTTAATCAAGTAAGAAAATAATATCGGACTGATTTTGCACCCTTGTTTAAGGCCATGGTCGATTCGAACGAGTCAGTGTACCCCTGTTGTGCTTTTACACATGTGATTGGGTGCACCTATCACCAAGTGTATTGTACATCTACTGTGTTCATCCTCTATTCAGTTATCCCTGCTTCTGTCTCTTCCCACCCCCTATCCTGTGTGTCAGATCTCTCTGTGTGTCAGACCTCTCTCCAACCCCCCCCCCCCCCCAAACACCCCCCCCCATTCTTTCTGCAAGGCAAGCTGACCAGCTGACCGCTCTGCGACCCTTCCACTGCTGTGGTCTGATTGTTGGTGCAGCTGCCCTGTCAGTACATTAGCGTGACCCCTGGCTAGTGAGTCGTTCTCCCACTCTGGCATCTTTTGACTATAAATCTGATATTTCCCTTCAAGCAAAGAACATAGACATATGTCTATGTTCTTTGCTTCAAGTAAGACAGCTACTTGCAACGGCATGTGATTCATTCAATAGACTGTGTTATTCTGAATGAGGCAACATTTGTAAGAAGTAATTTCAAAGCGAGTTAAATTAAGTAATCTTACTTTTCTGCCAAATGGATGCACGAACCCAGGAACCAGGGTTATGATCTGGGAAATAATCCACAATCTTTGCCCTGGCTCCTGTGAGGTCCGTGCATTCCCTTGTTAAGGGGGAACGGCACACGAGAGACGACAGAGATTTCTGCCACCACGGTCTAGAGAGACCACTGCCACCATGGTCTAGAGAGACCACTGCCACCACGGTCTTGGGTTGGTCCAGGCCATTATCCTCGGACCAGCAAGCAGCTCCTGTACCCATGGGCTAATAAAGTTGTGGAAAGCAGCTACGACTTGTCTCATACCTGCGCCCTGCTACCATCATGCCTTATTCCACTCCACCACACACAGTAACGAATATCTGCATACATTGCCTTGAGGATAATGAGCATTTTCCCTCTTATCCCGTGTTCCTCTAAAACACTCCACGATATATGTCGCTTAACTGTATCAAATGCTTTTCTCAAGTCAACATATGCCACATACAACTTCTTGCGTTCGGACAGATATTTTTGTATGATGCCATGTAAAACAAATATGTTGTATACTGTGCTATATCCTTTCGAAAGCCGTCTTGCTCATTACTTTCTGTCTCTCTCTCTTACTCTCTCTCCCTCTCTCTCTCTCTCTCTCTCTCTCTCTCTCTCTCTCTCTCTCTCTCTCTCTCTCTTTCTCTCTCGTTGGATGCACCGTGCTGTCCCCAAATGCAGATGAATTGTCCCGCCCATCTATGGTGGAGAGCTCCGATCTCTTTCGTGTTAAAATATCTTATTAACACAGTTTTAAGAAAAGTTGAAGACCTCGTTGTTGCTAACAAAAGAAACAAGAAGCGGTTGCACACATTCAAATATCATCTGTTGCATTGCCAAGCGTAAAAAAACAAACCGTCCGATGATCTTGAAACCTTCCACTGATGCATTAAAAATGGCCACCTAAAATGGCATTGATGCGTTGCTATGCACAATGACTCCCATACCACTTCTGCTTTCAATCCGAGACAAAGGTCTCTGAAGAGTTCTATTGATTGAAAAGCCAAGGAAAAGGAGGATAATGTGTCTAGATTGATGGGATGTTTCAAAACGCAATGAAGTTTGGGAAAGCCACTTTATTTTATGTGGTCGTGTTTCAACTTCACGGGGACTCTCCTCGAATGCTTCTCTTGTCTGGCTTAAATTTGTTTTTGGTCATGGATTAAATTCCTCTGTCTCTGGGTTTTTGACATGATGCGAGAGCAGATTAATCGGCGAATTGCACTGATCGGCACGCCTTTTTTCCGCCATGTCCTTCAGGCAGTGTAACCAAAGATTATAGGTTTGGTGTAACCTCTAAACAACGAACTGCTTCGTGCAATATCTTTTATGCGATCTGTTCTTCTCGCTTTGTCCTCTGGTGCATCTAATCAGTGCAGATCGAAAAGGGCAGATTATCCGGCGTCATTTCAAGCATTACGGATATCACTTGCTGATAGTATTGCCTAGAAATCGGACGAGTAGGATCGCAACAGCAGCAGTCGCAGCAGCAGCAGCAGCAGCAGCAACAACAGCAACAGCAACAGCAGCAGCAGTAGCAGCAGCAGCAGTAGCAGCAGCAGCAGCAGTAGCAGCAACAGCAGCAGCAGTAGCAGCAGCAAGTTTAATGGAAGCTCATTGTAGAGCAAACCGCGGGTAGCATTAGCGTGTTCATTGACTGAGAACATTTGAATAAATGTAATCCAAGTTCCTACACCAAGACCACATTTGCATTATACTTTGGCGAAGAATGGCATACGGCATTGGGCTTGTTTTGATAGCTAGCTTGCTGGTGCGGTTGTAGTTATTGCTATACAAACAAAACAATTTCCTATTTTGATTCAAGGCAGACCTGTAATGTGCTCAAGACGATCTAATGAATTCACGTAACAAATCTGCCAATAACTCTGCCACGAGATCGCCAAAAACTGATATTACAACTGATTTCTTTCAATGCTGCTACTACTTCTGCTGCTGCTGCTACTGCTGCTGCTGCTCCTTCTCCTCCTCCCTTATCCCCCCCCCCCCCCTCCTCCTACTCCTCCTCCCTCCTTCCCCCTTCTCCTCTCCTCTTCTTCCTCTTCCTCCACTTTTCTTTTTTTCTTCTCCTGATGCTGTTTTGCTGTTCCTTTCGTCTCCTTCTCATTGCTTCTCTTCATTGCCTCTTCTCTGTGCTCCTAATGAGTGTGTTTCCTTCGTCTCAAATGATCATTCCAATGCTATGAGTTCTCATGTCACTGCTTCATTTGGTTTTTCTCTCCTTGTGTGTGTGTGTGTGTGTGTGTGTGTGTGTGTGTGTGTGTGTGTGTGTGTGTGTGTGTGTGTGTGGTGTCCCACTTTTCATTGCTTTTTTTCATTGACCACGAGAGATCTCTCTCCAACCAAGGATCTCGCTTCTCTCAAAAGTCGGTCCAGACACCTTCTGCACATCATCGAAGCCTTCAGATGTCAGATCACAGTCTCCTACCATCACCCCAGTCCCTGTAGAAAGCGTTGGGATTTAGGGTTTGTTTGGCCCTCAGACTTCTCCAAGTAGAGTTTGGGCCTGGCGCGGACAGAGTGGCCTCAATCTTCAGCAAACTGTCGACGTCCATTACAGCCCTGTTGTCAGAGACACGCCAAGAAGAGCTGGTGGTCTGCCGAGTCCCATCTCTCTCCATCTTCCTGAGCTAGGCTTTCTTTAACTGTGTTAATCTCATGCTTCCCTTTCCCAATACCCCTCTTCCCCTTTTCTTTCTCCCGCTGTACCCTCTGCTGCTTACTGACACAGATACTCTTCTGTGCGTCCATTGTGGTCGGCGTCCTTCACCCTTCTGTCCATGACGTCACATCGTGGCGCTCTCCTGCAGTCTTAGAAAAAAAAGCAACCAACCGACCAAACAACAGACAGACAGACACACAGACAGACAGAGAGACAGACAGACAGACACACAGAGACAGACAGACACACAGACACACAGAGACAGACACACAGACAGACAGACAGACACAGACAGACAGACAGACAGACAGACAGACAGACAGACAGACACACACACACACACACACAGACACACAGACAGACACACAGACAGACAGACAGACAGACACACAGACAGACAGACACACAGACACACAGACAGACACAGACACACAGACACACAGACAGACAGACAGACAGACAGACAGACAGACAGACAGACAGACAGACAGACTGACAGACAGGCAGGCAGGCAGGCAGGCAGACAGACAGACAGACAGACAGACAGACAGACAGACAGACAGACAGACAGACAGACAGACAGACAGACAGACAGACAGACATACAGACAGACAGAACGAACGAACGAACGAACTTTATTTTACAAGGATAGTGAATTAGGCAGTAGTGCCTTTCTTACATTCAGCCCTTGAGGCAAAATATTCAAATGTGGTGAGAGAGAGAGAGAGAGAGAGAGAGAGAGAGAGAGAGAGAGAGAGAGAGAGAACTGAACTGAACTGAACTGGTTTATTGAGGCCATCGGCCCATTGTATATACATGCATGTGAACATTATGTTTACATCAAGCGCCTGATAAATGTTGATAATGTATTTAACAATAATTACAAATGTTCCATTTTTACCAACTGATTCATAGTTGCTTGTATAACCCAGCAAACTCATCTATTCTTTTAATTTGTGTTCCCTAAATGTAAAGGCATAAAATATGTACGTAGCTACTGATCTTGTCATTATGTCATTAGCTCCCTGCATAAGACATTGACATACATTACCATACTTTCTCTTATTTAAGTACCGCTCTAGGTATTTTTCCCTTAGATGCTGGTATGCGGGACATGACAACAGAAAGTGTTCCTCGATCTCTCTTTCCTCGCAAAATGGACATTTTACGTCTTGTTTACTTCCAAATAATTTGTTAATACCCAGTTCATTTATTCCAAACCGGAATCGAATAAATACATCTCTAAAAAAATGTATATCCAATGTGTTCAAATAATTTTCTAAACCAAAACTTAGCTTAATAGATGAAATCCACCTGTATCTGTCACTACTGGTATTTTTACCACTCCAGTCTTGGCGATAACAATCTTTCATCCTCTGTTTTAGTTGCAGCATAAAATGTTTCTCGTCTGCAACTTGTCCGTTCATCCACACATATCCGAAGCCGAGTTGAAACAGACAGCACTTCACCTTTTCTGTCCAGTTTCGACCTTCTTTAATGTGGGAGTTCAGGAGCATCATATGTGCTTGCTTTAGGAGTCTACTTTCTCCCATTTTGCACAGTTTCAGCCAATACTTTATAACTCTGATGCTACTATTTACTGAAATTGGATAGCGTCCAAGATCTCCATAGACCATGTGATTTGGAGTTCTCCAGTCTAGTCCCAGGAACTTTTTGCATATAAAAGTGTGAGTTCTCTCCACTGTGGGACTTTTTGTGAGTCCCCATATTTCTGACGCATACAATAGGGTTGATTGGACTTGTGCATCAAACATATTTGTAAAGACCTTTGTTTTCATACTACGAAGGCTCCACAGTACTCTCAACACCTGCACACCTTTTCGCTTTCCTCTCACTGCTAGATCTTCTAATGTGGCCTCGATGGACAGTTTAGTGGTAAACACGTATCCCAGATATTTATACTGATTGACTACTTCTATCTGTGTTCCTTCGAGAGACCAGTTTTCACCCAGAGCCAAATGTCCGCCTCTTCTGAACACCATGACTTTGGTTTTCTCGATGTTAACCTTAAGATCTAATGTATTTGATACATGCACAAGGTTATCGAGTTGATGTTGAAGGCCAACAGGCGTTGTCGATATAAGCACGACAACATCAGCAAAGAGCAAAAGGAATATCTCAGTCATACCAGGTACCAGCTGAACTCTATGTTTGCCTTTACTTCGCACATATTCTGCTACCTTGTTTATGTATAGAGAAAAATTTGAAGGACTCTCGATTGCCCCTTGTTTCACGCCGGCTGAACAACCAAAATACTCAGATAGCTCGTGCTCCCAGCGTACGCACGATTGCACATTGGCGTAGATGGCCTTTAACATCAAAAGAAATTTTGTCGAAATACGTGCGTCTTTAAGAACTCTCCATAGCTGCTTCCGATTAACAGTATCAAAAGCCTTTCTGTAATCGACAAATGCTATGTACAGTTTGCCACGCCTATCACCGTACATATGCTTCAAGATCATAGAGTACAATGTAAAGATGTGGTCCATTGTTGAGTATTGGGCTCGAAACCCAGCCTGTTCATCGCATATTTTATGTTCAAGTTCCATCCAAGCTCGCAAACGCCTTGCAAGAATGGTTGTGAAAACTTTACTCACTGCACTCAACAAAGAAATGCCTCTGTAATTATCTAAGTTTCGCCCATCTCCCTTTTTGTGAAGTGGAATGACGATTGATTTTGACCAAACATCAGGAAAATGGTGACCATCAAACAGTGCATTAAAGAGTTTGGTTAAAAATGGAGTTATTTTCTCACAAGCTACCTTGAGACAACCTCCTGGCATCCCGTCTAGACCTGGGGCCTTCGAATGCTTTAATCTGTTGATGGCGCTTCTCACCTCATCAGTAGTAATCGCAGCGTCCAACATCTCGTGACTTACTACCTCTTCCATGTCCGATTCTTCGGTTTAGAATTTTTCTGGGACGAAAAACATCTTTTCAAAATAGGACTTCCAGTCCTGTATAGTTATATTTGCTTGAAAAGTTGAGCGCCTAACATATTTGTTTACTGTAGCCCAAAAAGCCTGGGAATTCTGCAGGCTATTAATGAGTGTGTTCCGTATAACCTCAAAGTGATTCCGCTTTTTTTCTCGTATTAGGGCTTTGTACCGATGACTGTTCTGCACACAGAGTTCTTTGTCTTCAGCAGAAGTCGATTCCCTGTATCTTTTTAAAGCATCAAGGGCCTGCCTCTTGTTTTCTCGACACTCAGTGTCAAACCAAGGTGCTCGTGGTTTTGATGGCATTCTGTCACTAACTATTATTTCCTTTCAACATTCCACACTCCAATTTAACATTTTGTAAACTGATTAACCGCAGCATCCAAAACTGATTTATCAATTACGGATGTTGCCTCGGGTTAAATGTTTGCTGAACTCTTGCGAGTCGACTCTTGTGTTTAATTCTCGTTTGGCTGTGGCTACGGTCCCCCAAGCACATAGACTGGATTCTAGTTTGCCTGATTTAGGGACCACTACCTTATTTTGGGGGGGGGGGGGGGGGGGACTCTATTACAAACTTCGAGAGGCATGTGATGCGATTCGATCCGACTGACAACACGCGCAGAGTCTTATAGACATATGGGATCGGTACTGAGCGATCACTAAGCCGTATAGTCACTAAGGACTGTCTCCGTGGGGAGATAGATACGTAACCCGACCCATACTGTCGCCAGTGGGACCTCCGGTCAACACCACCTCATGATGAACTTGGCATCAGTTTCTCAGCATTCTCCGAAATGCATTTACTGTCCTGTCCCTCCTGCCCTGTGCGGACAATTTAATTCCAGGGGAGTGCAAAATAAGATATCCTTCAAAATATATGCTGAAATCAAAGTTCGAAGAAGAAAAAATCTCCGTCAGACAGCATATATCAAAACCACATATGTATTTCAGGAAACCTGGCTCTGCAAGTTTCGAAGACAGCCCCTCAACATTCCAGCTCACTATTGCTATACCTTTTCTATTCACATCTTTTTCCCCTTCTTCTCTTTCCTCTATTTCCGGAAATGGGCCCCGGCCTCTCGGTCAGAACTGTGTCTCCGAACGGTTTGTTTGGAGTGCCGACACGGATCTGCTCTGCAGTCGACCCTTCCATGCGGACGCCGAGTTCGTTGA
>JAWQFJ010023855.1:0-14369 GCA_034096865.1 Theodoxus fluviatilis | reverse complement strand
TAGTTGTAGGGTCTACTAATGAAGTATCCTGCAAAGTTACATGCTCAGAAAGCCTTTAGTTTGCAAGATATACGCGTTTCAAGTAATTCATGCGTGTGTGCTGTTCTTACATTAATTAAATTTAACTTCAACCTCACTTTATACCCTTAAAAAAAACTGTCAATGTTATCGTACGATGCAGCATGTATGTCAAATTTATTTTCTGGCAATTATAAACCTAATTGAGCATCTTACCGTGGTCAACATAGTAGTCTTTGGGGCTGAAGCCGGTCGACTGACACACCGCATACTCGATGCCAAGGAGCTCTTTCTCTCTTTCGTTTTCCTCGCCTTCCGAGTCGGACGGCATAGGTGCCACAAAGTTGGGCTCGAACACATGTTCCTTGCCAAACAGGAACTCCGCTTGCTGGTTGAGTCTTTGGATCAGCCTTGGGTCCGTGCAAGACGAGACGCGCCCCTTTCCGCCAGCAACCTGAAGGGATTCCATCCTGCTGTTCCACTGAACCGCAAACGCAAGCAGGTAGACCTGAAACATCAGCGAAACAAACATAGTTGATTTTGAAACTTCAAACAGATAAAAAATATATATAAAACTCCCCGACATTGGTCAAATTCACCTACAAAGAAAAACATATTTCTTTTATAACCCTTTACCACCTGAATCACCCAAAGTGGCCCGGCAGATGCCCTTTGTGTCTTCCAAGTTACCTGCTGAACAGTGTACCCCATAACTATTGTTTTGGTTTGGTCGGTTTAGCGGACAATTTCACTCTATCCACGGACACAACAGGCACTTCCAAGCCACCATAGGGCATCCCGTAGGTGAGGTCACTAGGAGGTCACAAAGTGCTTCAGGTGGTAAAGTGTTAAACAAGATTACAGCATTTGTTTCTATGCCCAAGTCATAAAAGTGTCTATGCTTTGAATATTGTTCACAGCTCAACACACACACATCCAAGGGACAGTGCAATGAAGGTAATTCATCCACACAGGCAGTCTCACCACTCTGAAACAGGAATAATTCAATTTGCTGCTACCACTGGTAGCGACGGCTCATTTATTTAGTGAAAATACAACGTGTCATTAACAATTTAGTCTTACCTGGAATGGTATTAATCCACACTGTGTTGGGATTGCTTGGTTCAGGTGAGCGTGAAGCCCTTCCAGAGAGTTGCTGCCGCGTCGACATCTGTACTTATTCAAGGAGACCCCATTGATCACCACCTCTTTGGTCACCACATACAGCTGTACGCCTGGCGGGTCCTGTCAATATTGATCATTTTTTTTCATACAAAGCGTAACTATGAGGTCAACAGATTAAAACTGTAGTAATAATGACCACCTTGTTTGTAATTGTTCACCCCCAACATGTGACTTCTTAAAATAACTGTTTTAAACAATCCTGTTTAAAAGTGTGAACTTTTATTTCTAATTTGTTCATGTATCAGATGCCAACTTTATGTCTGTATAGTATTTATAAAGAATTTTTCTTACCTGCATGCAACTCAGATGCTTGCTTGCTGTGGTTGTCCAGTGCATGTCGACGGCCTCAGAAGACTTGAACAGAGGGATGCCATCGATGTCATTGCCTGCTGGTCCCTTGAACTCTTGGATGATGAATTCCACAGTGCTTGCAGTCTCCTGTAATCATTGACATAAAATTAAAAGAGTTATTTCTCTGTGATCTCCTTCAAGTCCTTGTGCCAAGAAGGAAATGCTTATGACTGTGTCCATTTTCAAATTTCCCACTACACAAGGCAGTCACATATTCGAGACAGGTGTGCTACAGCTACACTACAAACCCTCATAAAATTTCATTTTAAAAAACAATATTTCATACATTTATATAAATACATTTCTGGTGGACACTGTATAATTAAAAATACATTTATGGAAAAATGGACTGGTCATCTGTTTATGTTGAACATTCCAAGCCTGCACACTTACCTCAACTCCCCTTGTGACTCTGCGAACATACGACTTCAGCTGGTAGGAAGTCAAGAATGGCATCATCTGTTCATCAGAGTATCCAGAGTACAACTCCTCGTTGCCTCTGCGAACAGCGTTTACCAGCTGCATCATGTCATCCCTGTTTGAAAAGTACGAAGTTTTCAATTAATGAAGGACAGCCAATTTAGTTGCTATAGATAGATGTATGCAAAGTATGTATGATATAGAACACAAAAGCATTCAAAAAACAAGAGGGGCAAAGCCCACACAACTCGCCTCAATCACTTTTTTTCAAACACTAACTAGTTGGTAATTGCAAAAGCCAGCTGCAAGATTTTTTACTGTTAATGACTTTCCACATCCTATTATGAATTGTCGTGACAGTTAAAATCTTGCCAAATTACCTGTTGTATGCCAGGACGGCTCCAGACATGGCACTCATGAAAGCTCCGTACTTGGAATGGGTCTGTTTGATGACGACCTTGTCCCAGCGATGCAGCCAGTGGCGAATGTCCAGCCGAACCACCATTCCCTCGTCCACCCAGTCTTTGAACAGCACCTCCAGAAATGAGCTCGAACCAGCGCTAAACAAAAAAGAATGCCCAATTAACCTTGAATTTGAACAATTAAAACTGACGTCCTGTGGCGTAGTGGTTAGCACGACAGATTCCGCGTTGGAAGGTTGCAAGTCCGAATCCCAGCAGAGACAGTGTGGGATAACATTCAAGTAATTCTCTGGCACAGCTGGTCCCTATCATATATTATTCAGGTAAAACCCATATTAGGTGACCACTTGTTTTAAAGGTACACTATATCATACCGTTAAAGTCGACCTATAAGCCGCATCTTTTTTCTCATGAACAGACCCCTGCGGCTTATAACCCAGAGCAGACACAGTATGACTTTCTTCTTTTTGTTGTTGAAATTAGTTTTCCCCTTGATGGTCACAGTCCTGCATGGTTGGAACAGCCCATGTTCCTGGTTGTCCCGCATCCATTTGATGTTGGGCTTGATGTTCCCGTATGCGCTATCGCAGTTCTCCCATTCCTTGTGCCAGCCTTCAAAAACAACCGGCGTCAACTCCTGGGATAGGTCTGAGAGGCTTGTGGTCGAGGGTGACGAAGCATCAGCAGCATGCAGACTTAGGGTCTTCTTTGATGTATTGAGAAGGTTTCCAAAGGTGGTCACAGTGGTCTTGACAAACACCTCGGACTTTGCCAGTTCATCCTCTGCACACAAAAAAATATCAACACAATGACACAATATTCCATTTATCTCCTGAAGAGGAAAACATTTGTGATGGTGTGGTCTGAAGGCTGCAGGTAGGCAGACTTCTCTCACATTGATTAGAAAATGTATACAGGGCTGGCCAAATCTTCATCCATCCATGCACACATCTAAAGTCAAATGCTAGAGCTACAGCTATCCATTCACACACTTGAAATGAAATGCTATAGCTACATACATCCATGCACACATTTAAAGTTAAATGCTAGAGCTACATCCATTCATGCACACACTTGAAATGAAATGCTAGAGCTACATCCATTCATGCACACACTTGAAATGAAATGCTATAGCTTCAGCTATCCATGCACACACTTGAAATGAAATGCTACAGCTACAGCTATCCATGCACACATTTAATGTTAAATGCTATAGCTATATCCATCCATGTCCACACTTGAAATAAAATGCTATAGCTACAGCTATCCATGCACACATTTAAAGTTAAATGCTAGAGCCATATCCATCCATGCACACATCTAAATTTACATGCTTAGAGCCACATCCATCCATGCACACATCTAAAGTTAAATGCTGGAGCCACATCCATCCATGCACACATCTAAAGTTAAATGCTAGAGCTACATCCATCCATGCACACACTTGAAATTTGACCTCTGCAGGATCGGCTCACTCACTCTCTGGAAAAGAAAAAAAACACACGTACGTACGTAGGCCTAAGTTGAGGTCCTCAAGTAAGCCTGTATTCCTTTCCCAGCTTTCGTTTCTTCAAGGTGCTCCCATTTCTACCACACAATGACATGCATTGAACGAATCCTGTAGATGAACACAAAGATGCTGTGTGCTTTTCGTTTCCTGTCATGAGTGCCATTATCCCAGAGCTGCATCGGTCTCATTCAGCGTGCATCGGTCTTTAATCTTTCCTCACTTTCACTGCCTTCCTACAAGTCCGCTTCCCAGATGTGCATCCTCTCACAGTTCTTTCTTTTCCCAGTCAGCGTCAAAAAGACATCTCTTTCTGTCCATGACCCAACCATACCAATTCTCTGACTATGTCTCCTCGGCGGACTCGATCCCTTTCGACCATTCCAAAGATGAAAAAAATTAACAACCCAATCTGACAGATTCCAACATCCATTACCTACTGACCATTTCTAAGTATAACTCCGCTAGAACAGTGTGTGTGTGTGTGTGTGTGTGGAGTGGGAGAGACATATTTTTGAAAGCTTTAATGATTGGCTGCGCTCGATTTATCCGCCTGAATCCGTCGGCCGCCACGTGACCGGCAGTGCCCGTGACGTAAGCGGCGATTCGACAGCTTTCGTGTAAATCGAGCGCTTTCGGGTGATCAACATGGCGGCACAATTGTGATGTTTGCAAACTACTATAGACAGCGGTAGCGATGATGACTAAATGTGCTGTCTTCTTGGTTATGGTAAGGTTTGAGGTTATTGTGTAAATTGAACATTTTCATTACCACTACCTGTGCCCTGATAAGTGACTCCTGAGCCTAGGTGCAGTCAAAGACCCTATAATTATACACTAAGACCACGCACTCGAGCGATTTTCCTTTACGCAAAGGGAGGTCATAATGTAGAGTTACGTCCCTTTGCGAGTTTGAATTTTCAATTCGAACTTAATGCAGGATTTCTCACCGTCAACCACACATCGTGCACACAATAAAGAAAAAAAAATCGTAATCTACTTCAATTATCCAGCGGAGATTGCAGCGAGGTGACAAATTAAGGCACACATGAGTCAGCGGAGAACGAATTATCGAATATTTTCAGTGTCGAAGCGTCACAAAACATAAACCCTAGTCTGGTCGTCGCCATCTTGGATCTTCGTTCGCCTCAGAAAACCTGAGGGCGGACCCGGCGGTCGCCGAGTGATCCGCCAGTGACGTCACCTGAAGAAATCGAGCGCAACAAAAAACCCGCCGGTGCCCCGTCTCGCCCGCCGGAGGATTCAGGCGGACAAATCGAGCGCAGCCATTAACTTGTGGAAAGGCAACACAGTAAGGAAATAAAGAATGACTACACAGACATCTAAACATGCATGTGGCACCTTTTCCGGCTGTAAGAAAGATAGTTAATACTACTATCGTAGCAGCCTTGATACACAGGAGTGTAGCGGTGTAGGAGATGAGAAAGAAAAATTCTGATTTGTTTGATATAGGCAGGGGTTAGCGCGAACGCAGACCCCCTTACGCAGAAATTACGCGCTCGAGTCACCCGCATTTGGGGTGATCGCAGGGGTCAGCCCAACCGGAGTGCAATGGATAGGCCTCGCTCTGGGAGGACCGCCTTGCTGATCACGGTACCTCCCGCGCCAGGTAAGTATGCTTGACCAGGGACCTGGTCATGCTCTCATTTCTATCCTCTTTCTAAACGCTAACGGTAGTGCCTATAAGTTACACAGTCCATGATATTCAGATGTCAAAGGATTCACTTGATTATCACATAGCGTCAAAAGGCGTGCATTAAATAATTTTGTGGTCATTTTTTATTTGGATACTCATCAATTTCCTACTGTGATCACTAGAAATATATGTCTGAAGCACGCTTGCAGGGTATTTCTATCGCTAACATAGTTAGAAAATGCGCGCGCACCAGACAAGAAGGTCAGGACACAAAACATAATTATTAGCCACCGTGCGATCCGATTCGTCGCTATTTTTGGTTGATATCTTATTGGTCAGTTAATAATTAATGTACACGAAGCTTGGGAAACACCCTATCTACTTCTTCCATGGGTTAGTTTAGTGTGACGTCACTTCCGCAACTTTATTCATCGTCTTCTTTGATCAGCAAGGGTTCGTGCTAAAAACTCACACAAAATGGCAACGATTCGGTCTGATTTTAAAAATCATTAACCACACCACATATAGGTATTTTACAGTTATGATGAAAATAGTGCTGTTTTATGATGAAAAGAACCCGAAATGTGAGCGATTGTGCATAAGATCAAAGACTATTCTTACAAAGACAAGTCATGCCGAGCTTTTGCTATATAAACTTACAAGACGCTCGGAAACGCAGCGCACCAAGCGGGAAGGTAATGGGTGAATCAAGGGAAATAATCACACCACTTAGCAACATGTAAATTTGCTTGTTTATCGACGCGTTTCTGATGCGTTCCGATCATGTTTGTGAATAAATTTACGGTGTAATGTGTAATAAAACGATTTGCTGCAATAATGGGGGTGTTTGGGCTTTGTTTTTTGTAGAAGGCGTTGTGAAATCAAAGATTATAGTTACACATCTTTTGGAGAGCATGTATAAAAACAGTCCTCTGATTGGTTCCCTGAATAGAATCCTCCAATCAGCAGACAGCTTTCTTTGCCATCTTGCTTGGGCGCTTGTACACGGATTAAGACTGAACGCTCATGTTCTAACTGAATTCACTTCATCGAATGACTTTCTGGCAGCAAATCACCTTCTTGACAGGTATGTATTGCTTTGCATTTCCTAAAGATATTCCACAGGGGTGTATACGTTGATAAACAAGCTTGCATTTTTCGATAATAATGAAAATTAGATGATGTAGAACTGGGCCTATGTGCGAGTTCGATTTCACAACGCCTGCTACCAAAGAAAGAAAAGCCAAAACACCCCCATTATTGCAGCAAATCATTTTATTACACATTACACCGTACATGATCGGAACGCATCAGAAACGTGGCAATAAACAAGCAATTTACATGTCGCTAAGTGGTGTGATTACTTCCCTTGATTCACCCATGTACCTTTCCGCTTGGGGGCGCAACGTGTCTCGATCCTCACAACAATGAGCTAATGAACTATCTTTGTGTAACTATATAATCTTTGATAAGATTAAGAAGAAACGACGACTGAGAAATTTTACGAGTACATCGTTTGAATTGATCAATCAATTTGCGCAATGATTCGAGCTGATTACTCGCCATTTCTTGTGTTCAAGCGTATTACTGATGTCCATTATCTACATATTGCGCCCAACGATGTATAACTAACCAAAACATGATCCAAATGAGTTAAGCCTATATAAGGCCAAAAGAAATGGTGTGGTTACGGTAACCCGACCTATCCTATTCTGGGGCGCCGACCCTACATCTTTTTATTGAAAATGTTGAAGTTTAAAAAAATCAAAGTTGTGGGTTGAGGGAGAGATCGATCGTTCAGTCTCAGGAAACAACCCGTGTAGTTACAGACGACGCAGGGCGCAAAGGGAAGTAACTTACCTCGTTCCTCAAGCCTCATTCTGAAAACAAACAAAAATGGCGTGCCTCGAACGTTTGGTGGCGACTGTTTCCTCAAAATGTGACCAACAAGACGGCAAGAAGCAGATTTCCGCATATCCAGAGACGGCATCGATGACGGAAGTTTTTCTTAACATTCATCCCGAATTGAACATGGAAAAATATGGGGTGGTCGCTCATGGCTACGGTGTTGTAACCGCATGGAAAGCAGATGGGGATGAGTTTGAGTTGGCTTGGGGTTTGACTGTTGGAGAGGTCGGGGACACGTTTGGACTAAAGGCGATACATTTCAAATGTGAAGTTTTGCAAGCCGAGAGTGAGGAAGAAGAAGAGGATGATTAACATGCAGCACAAGTTCCTGATGCATTTCAATTACATCTGGTTCACGTTAGGGGCACCGATGGTTGGTCACATGATACTGACCCTAGAAGGGCAGACAATCTCATATCAGCCATATCTTCACTGGTAAATCAATGCTTTTCTTTACCTAATTCCAAGAGAAGTTAAGTCAAAATTGTTCAAAGGGAATATCCGTTGTCTGTTTGCACAGTTATTTTCAAGTCGAGTAGGTTTATGTTGATTTCCACGAGAGAAAAAAGTTTTAAAAAGAGTTATTGCCGACCTACCTACCCTATTTTTTGGCTATGCTACCTTAACCACACCTTCTTTTTTTTGCCTAATATAAATATTGACGCTGCTGAGCTTCCCAACGGTATCCGATTTTCTATGCGATTTACAAACGATCGCCTCTCTGATTAGTGGTAGAAAAGGACTGATTTCGCTGTTCAAATAATGTTTTTTTGGTTTGTTTTTTTACAGATGGCATCATAGAAAGTGCTCATATTTAAGGTACTTATTACTTGAATTTGACACACCCCTCCCAAATAGCAGAACAGCAATCCATATCCGCGTGCAAAATGAATGCGGTGGTAGACAGGAACTCAATATGAATATATGGCGACCGATATGGATACGTCTGTAGGGTGCTCTCCTGGGCTTCATGTGACGATATTACCTCTTCAAGATAAAGGTGCTCTTTTTATATTGCGACTTTTCCACCTATTCATAGGTGCTCTAACCGCACACATTAACGCCCTGTTCATCGGGGGTACCTCTGTTTATCACCCCAACACCATCTCAACTCCCTGCTATGATTGGCAAACTCTTTTCAAGGGCCACAAATTTGGGCTGGGCACGAATATTCACAAAGTAGTTCTAGTGCGCAGACATGTTACATTGCGACTATCCTGTGAAGTGTACCGCTGCTACCAAGTTAAGCATGTTTTTCGACCTCCGTTTTCCCGTGGATTTGTTGAGTCTAGCTATGATATGACTGTCTTATAATGTTGGCTCTGAATTCAGGTAGAAGAGTAGAGTAATAAAGACAAAAAGTACAACATATTTGTAAAATATGGTAATATAGACCATGTTAGGAGAAAGTGCCACGCATATTTCGACACGATGGAATGATGGATGGATGGAATTTTACGGCCTATCCGCCTTTGTAGGCTATGTAAGACCATAATGCATGAAATTCGCTAGAATAGTTCCGAGTAAGCGCGAATCAAGTCACGATGTCGCTATGTATTCGCCAATCAGGCACTACACACTAACTTGCATGCACACCCGCAATCACTGAAGAATTCATGTGCTCGAAAAGGTCTGGTCCGAAGTATTGCACGGATTGTCCATGCACGATCAGATTAGCAGTAGGCCTACATGCCGCGCATGTTTTCTTGAACTGCGCCGTATTCCATCAATCCGTCAATACCTTTCGGACACCACCTGTGCTAGGCTATAGTAACTGCCAGGATCACGTCACGACTGGATTATGTACTGCAATTCAGTCCTGGCGGGTCTTCCGGCAGAACAACCAAACCGTCTGCAACGAGTTCAAAACAGTGCGGCACGTCTGGTTCTTATGAAGGGCAAGCGCGATCATGTGACACCCCTCCTGAAACATCTACACTGGCTTCCGTTAATTTCCGCTGCCAGTACAAAATTGCTGTTTTGGCGTACCGTCATTTTGATTCAACCCTTCCGGCATATCTTTCCGCCTCCCTTTGTACCTATCACCCTTCCCGTTCTCTCCGCTCATCAAGTGAAAAGCTTCTGAAAATTCCAAAGCGTAGTACCAAGTCTTTCGGAGAGCGTATAGTTTCAGTTTCATTGCCCCTAGTGTCTGGAATTTCCTGCCGGCTGGCCTATGTGATGCACCAACTATGTCCATTTTTAATCTCAGTAAAAAAACAAACATATGTTTCGTCTTGCTTTTCTGTAACCTCCAGGTTGTTTTTTCAAGTCCTGGTATGATAGCGCATCGAGTTCTTGCAAGAAATGCGCGTTATAAATGCCATTTTTTATTATTACTATTATTATTATTATTATTATTATTATTATTATTATTATTATTATTATTATTATTATTATTATTATTATTATTATTATTATTATTATTATTATTATTATTATTATTATTATTATTATTATTATTATTATTATTATTATTATTGTTGTTGTTGTGTTTGTTGTTGTTGCTGCTGCTGCTGCTGCTGTTGTTGTTGTTGTTGTTGTTATTATTATTATTACTATTAATAATTTTTATATTATTATTATTATTATTATTATTATTATTATTATTATTATTATTATTATTATTATTATTATTATTATTATTATTATTATTATTATTATTATTATTATTATTACCATTACCATTACCATTATTATTATTATTATTATTATTATTATTATTATTATTGCACGTGCTGAACTCCTTCATCGCACTGTGTCTTCTCAGAAGCCTCGGTAAATAGCATTTCCAGCTTACTTCAACGTCAGCCCAACGTAGCCGACAAAACTCACAACACCGTTGGCGTGGTGGAACACCCGTTTCTGTGGATACTGACAGCATCGTGTTTATCATCTTTTCGGGTTCGGATACATGTTAAAAAATATATATATATTAATTGTGCTGGAACATATAATATTTCGGTGTACATGTACGGAAGGCAAACGTCGACTTAGTGGTTGAAATCTATGCAAGCAAACTGTGCGAAAAAGTCTCTGGCCAAATTGCCAAAAGATTTGGGTCAGAGCAGAGCTAAACCACCCAGAAACACGCACAGAAAGCGTGGTAAAAGTGCTGTAAATATTGCTTTCTTCATGTTCATCTCACGCGGACTAAATGGTGGCCGTTATCGAGTTATCTTCCTTACACCGACTGCCCCCCCCCCCCCCTCACACACACACACAGGTCTGCATTGCTAACGCACAGACAACACAGCACGAAGAAGCGTACATTGAGGATCCATCACTTCACACATTATGGATTGCTTTGGACGTGTGCGTGTTGTCATACATTTATCGTGTGTTTAGGATTTGCACTCGTCACGTTCTTTACACCAGTAGGAAGACCTTACCCAAGTATCTACGGTATATCACGGTGAATTGGATCATTACTCATGAGACTGCACTGGCGTGCATCGAACTTTTCAATCTCCTACCTACACATGTCTATGTACATGTACATTGTGCGCGCGCAAGGTACGGCCACTCATCGATTAGTCGCGTCAGCTCGCATGACACAAGCATTGGATGCATGTCAGTCAAAGACACAAGCAGTGGCACACCTCTTTTCAAACGACAGCGAGCTATCTATCCATCCTGACACTGATGGACACACTAGACAGGGAAGTGGGCTACAAGAAAGACGCGTATCCTCTCGCTAGAAAGCTGCTCTCAGGCGAAGACTTCTTCGGTCCTCAAGGAAGCACAGTTTGCTATTTCAACACGCTATTCAGGTCCTGAGACTAAATCGATGCCTGTTGCCTTGCTGCTGAGATGCTCCCGAGCATCAGTGCCGCGTGTTCACGTGCAAGACTCTGTGCCTTGATAGACATCAGTTTGTGCTTTGCTGCTTTTTCGCGCAAGTTGTCTTTCGAAAAGTGCCTCAGGCATGATGTTCCACTAGAGTACTTGTCAGTCGTCAATCAAACCGTCTCTTTCCTGGTAGAGATAAACGTGTTGCGTTTTACACTGACACTCTCCATTCATGCAGGAGTGCTCACATTCTAAACGTGTGTCCCCTGGTCGTCGGGCCACGCTAATAGACATTCCAACATCACCCCAACTCCCTTGGCACCTTACAAGCAGGCTGAACACAAAAGCACCTGTTATCCTTCACTTCATTCTTCCTGTCTTAGGCCTCACGTGTACCTGCTTTTACTCCTAAGTGCTAAAACGCCATGCGCTTGCAGCATCTTTCCTCTACCCTCTGTCCAAACACTCCAAAACAATGTCTCCACACGCCTACTGACGCAAGCGTTTCAGGCTCCAGACATCGCAGCCGACGGATCGCACGCTTCCGTCTCTTCTGCAGGCCGACGTCATCCAAGAGCACCATCACGTCCAACACAAGACGGCCACTGGAAACGACGCCAACAAGGCTCGATAGCATCACTGAACTGCTCTGTCTCCACAGGCAACACTACACTCCCGTGTCACCAGCTACACATGAAATCTACAGGCCATGTCAAACTTGATTTAAAACAACACCCTAGCGAGACAAACAAACAATTCAAAAAAGCAAGCCAGCATAAAGTTTACTGCACCGGGTGTTCCAAGGCGGTCACCCATCCAAGTACTAACCGACCCCGACGTTGCTTAACTTCGGTGATCAGACGAGAACCAGTGTTTTCAACGTGGTATGGCCGTAAGCGCAGGAGCACAGAAACATAACCATTTTATCAGTTACTCAGGCGTGCAATGCATCGGACTGGTTTTCATTGTGCAGGAGTTCAGAACACTACGATATCCACGCAACCTTTGCAATATCACTGACACTCTCCCAGTAACAAGTCACCGAGCACATCAGCAATAGCATTATGTGCATTGAAACACACACAGATAGAGAGAGAAAAGGCGCAGCTGTCATGATTGGATTGGACAGGGGGGGTTTCGTCTGGCATGCACGCCTTACGTGTTATCAAAGATTATAGGTTACACAAAGATAGCTCATGCCGAGCTTGTAGTGAGGATCGAGACACGTTGCGCACCAAGCGGTTGCTGTTATTGGTGAATCAAGGGAAGTCATCACAACGCTTAGAAACATATGTAAAAGTGCTTGTTTGTCGACGCGTTTCTGATTGCGTTCCGATCATGTTTGTGAATACATTTACGGTGTAATGTGTAATAAAATGATTTGCTGCAATAATGGGGGTGTTTTGGCTTTGTTTTTTTGTAGCAGACGTTGTGAAATCGAAAGATTTGGTTCATCTAAATGGATGCTTGTGCGCATGCGCGTGAGCCTATAGTCCGTTTAAACATTGCTCTGTCAGTGGACGCTACTGACTTCGCACGCCCGGGGAGTAATGCCAAAGATCCGGCCGCGTTAAAACATGCAAAAATATTAATTAGATTAAAAACTAATCGAAAATAGTCATATTAGACTGTTTTAACGTATACTTTCTGCACAAAACCCACAGAAGATAAGTAAACAAACCTCACCGGTCGTATGTACCTAGATGGCTAGCAGACGAATAATCTTTGTCTCCACTGACAGAGCAATGTTGAAACGGACTATAGGCTCACATTTCCATGAACCAAATCTTTCGATTTCACAACGCCTGCTACAAAAAACAAAGCCAAAACACCCCCATTATTGCAGCAAATCATTTTATTACACATTACACCGTAAATGTATTCACAAACGTGATCGGAACGCAATCAGAAACGCGTCGACAAACAAGCACTTTTACATGTCTCTAAGCGTTGTGATTACTTCCCTTGATTCACCAATAACAGCAACCGCTTGGGGCGCTGCATTTTGAGCGTCTTGTAACTTTGAAGAGCAAAAGCTCGGCATGAGCTATCTTTGTGTAACCTATAATCTTTGGTGTTATCAACGAGCAGCTTAGAGTAAAACTAAACACAGTGACTGGAAACTACGTCAGGAAGGCAGGACCTGACCAGTCCTCATTGAGTCTGCACCTCAACTGCTCTGTCTCCACACACAGTGCTACAATTGTACTTGCAGAAGTGGCCATTTCAAACTTCATTTAGGAAATGTGAATACTGACGGGGGGGAAAAGAAAATGCTTACTGCACCCGGTGTTCCCAGGCGGTCACCCATCCAAGTACTAACCGGGCCCGACGTTGCTTAACTTCGGTGATCAGACGAGAACCGGTGTTTTCAACGTGGTATGGCCGTAAGCACGAGATTACAGTCAAATAACCATTTTATCAGATGCACAGGTGAACAATGCATCAGACTGGCTGTCGTTGTCCAAGAGCTTAGGACATTACAATAACCGCGACACTTTTGCAGCATCAGTGACACCCTCCCAACAAGTCACAGCGCGCAGCAACAATAACAAGCTGTGCTTGGTACAACCAAACAACCAATCAGCGACCAGCATGTGTCGTTCCCAGCCCCGACACGCTGCGCCTATTCTTTCTGTGCGTGATAAGAGAGACACACTGATACGTCGTTTCTTTCCCCCGTAGACAATAGACGTTATTCACGCAGCGGCCATTTTGAAATCGAAAACGAGACAGGGTGGGTAAATTTAATGGCGGCCAGCGTCTATGGTGAAACCGAAGGCTTCATCATCACATAGATACTGCTGTGTTTCTTATTGCGAGAACGATGATCGATCTGACGAGAACTCCAGACTGTCCTTTTTCAAATTCCCCACATACAAGAAGCAGAAGAAACTATGGATCTGGAAGATTCGGCGTGATCCTGGCAAAAAATTCAAGGCAACAAGAGCTTAGATTTAGGTCTTGTAAAAGCAAAAAAAAAGTTAAATCATCTAACCAGAACATTCAAGATCCTCATAAAAACACCATATTTGTCATATCTTTTCATCAACTCAACTACACTTCTTACGAAATAAAGTCATTTCTACAACTTGAGATACGAATAAAA